>JASAMZ010007631.1:0-14311 GCA_030248115.1 Linhomoeus sp. GSCO2_2 | reverse complement strand
GATTTTGACGGCGGAGTTGAACCGATCGATACTCCCTTCCAACCATGGATCGTGCCGCGCTCTGACGACGTAATCGCAGTCCCAAAGAGCATAGGTGAGAAGAATGAAGACAGCACGGCCCCAAACCGCTCCGAGTAACAGGAGCGATGCAGCAAGGATTAGAGGTCTGCAGATGATTCGTCGTCGTCGTCGTCGTCGTCGTCGTCGTCGTCGTCGTCGTCGTCGTCGTCGTCGTCGTCGTCGTCGTCGTCGTCGTCGTCGTCGTCGTCGTCGTCGTCGTCGTCGTCGTCGTCGTCGTCGTCGTCGTCGTCTTCGTCGTCGTCGTCGTCGTCGTCGTCGTCGTCGTCGTCGTCGTCGTCGTCGTCGTCGTCGTCGTCGTCGTCGTCGTCGTCGCCGTCGTCGTCGTCGTCGTCGTCGTCGTCGTCGTCGTCGTCGTCGTCGTCGTCGTCGTCGTCGTCGTCGTCGTCGTCGTCGTCACAAGTGTATTACACACCTAGGCAGACCCCGCTTTTCCCTTTCTCTCTGTCTATTCCTATTCTCTAGCAAGAATTGCGCCATCATTCCGATGCAAGCAATGTAGAGCGCGCTGAGCGCCAACTGAAACAGTCGCATGAAATAGGCCGTGTCAGGAGTGGGGCAGAAAAGAATTGCCAAATTCAAGAGCGCCGCAATCAGGCCGGCCACATAAATCGAGTCGAGAAGGACGAACTTCATGTTTCAGTTTCACTTGGAGGTTTTGAAGCCACACAAAACTCAATTCTTTGTCTGGGGAGACGACCTTTAGGTAAAGAATACAAACCAACAATACGTCTGGCCAATGGCAATCAGCTTTGTTGGCCTAACCACACGGCATCCATCTGCAAGGATGGTGAATGAGTCGCATACCTATTGCACTTTCTTCGTATGAAGTTCCATCCACAATTGTCGACTCGGTTCAAAGATTACATGAAGGCAGTAAATCGTCATTGCGCAAATCTGTCATAAGTTTGTCTTCAATTGGGTTAATGAAAAGGTGGCAAGTTCCAGTTTGCGGTTAGTAGTACGTCGGTTTGGCAGGATTACACAGGTAGGTAGGTACCTACTTAGTTGTACTCACTCTGAGAAGCTCTTGCGTCAACAAGGCACAAAAGCAGCCAGCTTTGTACTCAACGACCGAAGATTGTCTTGAGCTTGGGCGAGCTTTGGTGTATTTTCCAGTGACCCACACACCGTATTTCGTCAAATGACATCTTACATTCGCGAGCTCATAAGAATACAAAGTTGTTTTGATAATTCTAAAATGCTGTCGCTTTTAGTATATCGCTTTCAGGGGGTACGTGCGTAAGACTGGCAGGCGGCGCTTGAAGTGCACCAAATATCGATTTTCTTGTTTGATATTACAGCGTTTTCTATCTTACCCGCGAAACAGGGTGTCGATTCTCCCTTTTACAAAGCCACGAACCCTTCGACTATGCGTCTGTAACCATAAAAATTTGAGTAGGTTGGTTCTCAATTCCGTTCCGCCCTTAGCGAAAGCTCTGGCTAGTGGAGCCTTCTTCAATTTTATAAAAGCCGTTCTCTTGAGCACCAAATTGAGGAGACTGACCTAATGCATTTCATTTTAAATTACGCTCACGCGGATCGCCAACTTTGCGGTCAATTTCAGCTGTGAAGGGTGCACATTCCACACAGAACGGCATAGACATGTAGCTGCAATACTGGGAAACGAAGCGGAACGCAACGAGCCATCGCTCTACGACAGGACGACATTAGAGAACACTGCGCACAGACGTTGGAGAGGCAACGAAGTTCAACACGCACGTTGGCAGGAATCACAAATCTTCCACAATTCTCTCTAGTAATACTTTTCGGTGGGAACAGGGACTACGTCGTCTTGCAGCAGGCCTTGCCGAGTCGTCTGCCCACCGCCTTGGCCTTGGCGTAGAAAAGGCTGGTGAAGAGCAGGTGAAAGACGATGCCCAGCGAACCGTTGAGGTCCGAGAAGAAGCTGGCCGCCGTCCCCGTGGCCAAGCCGACCTTATTGACCAGCTGGAAGGAGAGAGATGGGTTGCAGATAGATCTAGGCCTATGGGCGACCCCACGCCGACAGGGAAGCTGGTTCAAGTCAAAATAATGACGGAAAGTGAACCTACCACCACGACATCTTTGGCCAGCAACCATGCGGGGGACCTAGGCGTTGCTACGGCGTAGAAGATGGTGCACAAAGCGACGACGGCGTTGACGCAGCTGTCGACGATCATGACGACGACGCACACCAGATTCAAGCCCACCGTTCCGATCAGCAGGTTGCGATTGTTACGCACCTGCCGTTTCATGTGTTGTCGTCGTCGTCGTCGTCGTCGTCGTCGTCGTCGTCGTCGTCGGCGTCGTCGTCGTCGTCGTCGTCGTCGTCGTCGTCGTCGTCGTCGTCGTCGTCGTCGTCGTCGTCGTCGTCGTCGTCGTCGTCGTCGTCGTCGTCTTCACCTGTTGCTTCCTCTTCAGCAGCTCCTGCTGGCTGAGACCGCCGGCGGACGGCCCCTCTCCAAACTCGACCACGGCTCTTCTGATCGTCAGACTGTGCTTCACTTGGTGCAGAAATAGCACGGTCAACACGGTCGTGTAATAGATCGACTCCGTTACGTCCAAGGTTAGTTTGAGCACGTATGAACCCATCGTGATTTTGTACGAGCCCAAAACGATGTTGTTGGAAATGGCCAGAAAGTCGCCTCGTATTCTGAACGTGGCGAAGTATGCGAAGGAAAGGAGGGACCACACAAATAGCGGTAGTGCCAGCTTCAGAATGAGTAGGAAAGCCGTTCGGAAGGGCTTGCTCATCCCCGACATGCCCGGTCCGTCGGCGTTACTCAGCGAGAGGGCGCGTTCCTTCGCCAGCAGATAGAGGGACACTTGGTTGAACAAGAGAAAAGGCTTTGCCAACAGACCTGAATTGATACGTAGGAAGAGATGGAGCTGCCTCCCTCCCTCCCTCCCTCCCTCCCTCCCTCCCTCCCTCCCCTCCCTCCCTCCCTCCCTCCCTCCCCCCCCCCCCCCAATCACCCCAGTTTCGCTACCTCCATAATAGTCAATGATCGGATCCAATTGAAACGCCTCGAAGCAGTCCTTGAAGGAGGGCTTCTCGACCAGATGCAGGGATTTGATCAGACTGATCAGTCCGTTCAGCATATCGGTCACGACCTCGAGAAAGTGGAATCTCAGCGAGACCACCGAGTTCTGATCCTCTCTGCACAGAGTGTAGATAATGGCCACGGAAAGGGCGTTGCCGAATAGGCCCAAGGGCGTTGTGATGTAGGCGTCGTAGAAGCGGAACCAGGCGTCCGACAGAAACCACTCTGTGGCGCGTCGGTATCTGTTTAGAACGTGCGCAATGACTGATTCCTCTTAGACAGTTGAAACGGAAGAAAAGAGGCGATTTTGATTGTTCTCCCGCGCTGGCGCAATGGCAAGACAAGGACAAGATGGCCAAATGTTGGGGAAAACGAATCAATTGCCCTTCGTGCTTGGACCAGCCAACACGTTTCTTTGTTTCTCACACTACGGTGCATTTTCCTCTGTTGTGGTTACGATTCACACTTGTGGCGGTGACCAAACTGCCTCACCTCCAAGCAGTGGGCAAAACAGAACTCAGTCTGAGACAATGCAAGGATGATTTCAAGGCAATTCTTAGAAGAGGCGTTGCTTGCTTGTGTTTCTTCCAACCTGTCCAAGGCTCGTTTCCTCCTCCCCACCACGAGTGGACTGGTGCACTTGCGATAGGTCAGGGCGCACACGTACTCAGAGTGGGCCAGGAAATGCGCCCGTTTAGCCGCCGTGTCCAGCGGCAGATTCTGCTGGCAATGGAGAGAAGAGTGCCACTTTAGCGTTTGAAAGATATCGCGTTTGTTTCGCGAGTTGTTTCGCGAGTTGGTGTTGGCAGACGGTCTACTTAATTAGGTAATCTAATTAGGAACGGTCTATTTTAGTTAACCCAGGCTTTTGATCAGTGCGCAATTTGTCTTTGAAATTGTTCTGGCACTTCTTTTGGCGGGAGAGTGTTGCGACAAACATCGCCGCAGGCGAAAAGCTTCCGGTAATGGCCAACACTGGCCCAACATCTGTCCAAACTCTGAGCCGCAGGCGCGGCTTCATCGGGGAATTATTTACTTAGATTCATGAACGAATATTTTTGCTTAACACACATGCGTTCGCTTAGGAATTGATTATCTGCGGCCGTACTCCAATTAAGCGGAAGAGGGACGGTGGGGATGCCTGCGTTCCGGTCGTCAGCTGGGGAAGTGCAGTGCACACACAATAGTGCAAGCCGTTCAAAACGCGCACATACAGTAATCTGGTCTATCTATCTACCTGGTCTGGTCACTCTACCCTGCCTTTCAGGGTGAAACGCCTACTAGGTACTGTAAGTGCGCGCTTTGAACAGCTCGCAGTATTGTGTGTGCAATTCGCCAACTCGCCCCCTATAATTCGCTTTGAAACCCAACCTGGAATTCCGCAGAGACCTTGTAGTTGCCAACTGAAGGCCGATGGAAGTTCCACTCGCGGAAGCAGCGATTGAACGCCCGTCGATTGTCTTCCGCGTTGCGGCGCTCCCATTCCGTTGCCACCTTTGCGAAACAGCGACCGGCCATGCAGAAATAGGCCCGGCGAAAAGTGCGACTGAAAGATTACGTTTTACTTCGACGAAATTGCATGAACTGTGCGTGTGGAGCACCAAAATAGATACTCTGCTGTTTCACAGTTTAATGGTACGCGCACAAGAACACTTTGAAGTCTGCGCTGATCCCATAGCTGGAGTGGTTGGCTACAAACTGCAATCGATCCCGACAGGCAGTGTTGCGGTGTTGCCCTTGCGGTTGTAAAGGTTTCTACGCTTGGGTTACAGTACGTACATACTTTGTAATCGGCGTGTCCACCAATAGACTTTGGACTTGAACCTACCTATGTGTGTGTGTGTGTGTGCATGACGCTCTTTGGATTTTGAGAAGCGCATCTTTAGACTTTTGAAATGGTCAAGATTTTAGTTTAGCATTTTAACTTGCAAATTAATAAAGAATTGTACAATTTATCAGTTTGTGCCAAAAGTGCTCCAAAACAGAATCTGTTCCCAGTTTACAGTTGCTTTGCGTCAAAATTTTTGTGACTTGCGCAACGAGTTGGTGTATTGTAAATTACACGCAACACTTCCCTTTTGAACACCGGGTAGATACCACCTCTATCGACCCATTCTTTCAGGAGACGCGCATTTCTTTCGATGCTGAAATTGTAGGAAATTGTTTCGAAATTCTGAAAACTAGAAACAGAAGTTGCTCATCCGAAACATACTGTAGTGGTTAATTGCTAGGTATGATAGAGCCGATTACGCGGAGAGAACATGACAAACATGGAATAACGTGCCATGACTTGAATTGATCTGAATAGTGTTTTATAAATCAAATAGAATCATGCACATCTCACAGTCGCTGTCGTTCCTTTTCCTCCATTGCGCCGACTGTTCCCATGAGAATGGCGAGAAACCACCAACTGATCGAAAGCGAACTTCGCAACCTCATTCGGAAGTCCAAAATCACTTTATCACTGATTGTCACTTGTAAATAACGATAAATCAAAGTCCGCCATCTGGAGAGTGGACTGTGGAGTGCGAACACCTCAATTTAGACACTCCGGCGCTTCGAGCTCAATTAGTCGCGCATTCAAGCCTCGCCGCGTTCGGCGGCGGCAAAAACCAAAGGTTATAGTGTGTTTTCTTTAGACTTCGCAACTTCTTTCTACCGTTAGATCTACGTAAAACGTTTGTTTGCTGGGAGTAATAGCGCCTTCGGAGACGCGCAAATAATGAACCCCTCTCTTCTTACCTTTGGAGCAGCTGTTCCGGTCACGAAAGCTCATCAGTTTTTACCGCGTAAACTTACGTGGGCCGGTCTCGCGAACTGAGGAAGTTTGCAACATTCTGGGAACCAGGTACAGACGAATGACAAGCAAACGGTACGCGTTAGAGGGGGGGGGGGGCTTGAGGGGGAATTTACCGTAAGCAGTCTAACAATTCCCCCCCCCCCCTCCCCTACCTTCCCCACTCTAGCCCTACAGTAGCTCGACTCAAATTGTGCCGCTCGGTCATATGTACTTTGCAAGCAAGCGTTTCTGTACATAAACGCACATTTGCGCTTTTATACAGTAACGAGACCAATTATAAACTCAGTCCGTCTGCAGCACTGTACGTGTAACACGGCAACTATACTTCTTCAAATGGAGCCTTACCAATGGAACAAAGCGGAGATCCTTTGACTTCGTTGTGCCGCATACCGCGTCCTTCAAAGAGCAAAGAACGTTTCGAAGACGACGTCACGTTGTACTAATTAAAAGTAGGTACTCTCCGACCTTTCCACAAAGTGAGCATACTCATTCATGGGTAGCAGCGATACAGACAAGCAGTCCCAAATTACCTATAGACCTCCATTAGCCAACATTGCCTCTGCAACATATCAAGCTCTACCCTCGCACATGGTGAACAAAGGGATTGCCTACATAGCTTTGTAGCTAATTTCTCAGAACCAAGGCAAAGTGCACCAGTGCAAAGTCCAAGGTAAATGGCCCGTTAGGTCACCAGGTGACACGTCAGGTTAGATGAAGCGTACAAAATTTTCCTCAACAATTCTACTTCTTACACACATTCACGCAGGAACGCTGGCGCAAAGGTCAATTCCAGCAGCGACAACGTTGGCTTGGTTGCAGCTAATGGCGGGGGCAACTTGTACCCCATCAATCGGTGCGGTGTTGAGCTATCGAATGGCGTTGGATCGAAAGGCCGATCTCGAACGAGCGAATCAAAACAACCGACATAGGGTATTCATGTAGCGAGTTGTTCGCCACTGTGGTTTCAAAGGTCTCATCCCCCCCCCCCCTCTCATAGGTGTTCCCAAATCATGGATCCGCCACTGTTCTCTCATGCGGTTGTGCCGTAGTAGCCAGCTCCAACTAAATCTGCATACAACATTGTACACCTTAGGTACTCTAGTTATGACAGTTGCTGGTACTATAGGCGACGATCAATGAAACGAAGTTGGGGGGGGGGGGGGGGGGTTGGGAAGAATCCTGGCGTGATTTCAAAACAAATGTACCTGTGTAGAGCGACAACGAAGCGCCACCTACCGGACAGCTCAAAAGTCCAGCTCCCCCCCCCCCCCCCCTACCCCAATACCAATGTGGTTGGGAAAGACGTCGAGCACTCGATCTGCACACAGGTGTCGTGTTTCATGTGGTGTTCCAATGATTCGCAAAGTCGGTGCGCGCACTGTACCGTAGCAACAGCATCAGCTTTCAACACGCTCACCCCGGTCTATGCAAGTAAGCACCAGATGTGTACCTACAGAGCACGAAATCCTATGCATCGAGACATGCGTGGCCCACTTTAGCGTCAAGAAGGCACTCAAAATGTCAATTTCGTCACAGCGCATAATCTAGTGGGAAGTTGCGCTTGATCAGGCTTTCAAGTAACCCATCCAGGCGGCAAGATTGCCCTTCAGAGATGGTTGACTTTACAGTTTGACTGTAAAGCCACTGACGACGCTTGCCTCAGATTGAACTGAAGGAGCCCTAGACATCAGAATCAGAAAGCCGAAACAACAATACTCCGCTTGTTTGTGGTGGTAGTCTTTGCATTCGCGACCTCTGCTGAACCTCTGAAGTTGCGCAAATTCAGTAATTTCGACCTCAGCTGACTGGTCGTCGGCGCTATCTGCATCCGGCCATCGTCATGTACATAGCCGAAAGAGTTTCTTCTCCGCTGCCGCCATCGCTGGTCCCCCGCCCCGCGTTTCGTGTGTGCGCCGCACTATACCGCCGTTTGAGCGCCATCGCTCTGCGTCGCTGTGTTCGTCGGGGGAGAGGCGCACGCACGGACTAGCGCTGGAGCGAAGGTAACCTATGCCTGCGTGTTATGCGGCGCTTTCTTTCGCTCGGCGCGGCGGCGGCTTGCGTTATGTGTGCGCCGAGCAGACGGCGAGACATAAATTGAGCGGAGTGTGTGTATGCGCAGTGTGTCCGCGGCTTACTGTAGGTGTCGCTCCGCCGATGTGTAACCGTTCGGCGAACATATTTACTCCTGCGAATCGCGAATATTTTCGTTATGCCCCTCGTTTCTGGGACGTTTCACAAGTGTATGTTGCGCCCGGCCAAGCTAGGCGGTAAGTAATCATACCAGGGCAGCCATTGATTGTGTTCGGGCCCTCAGAACTGTGTGCGTAATAGCGCGCTTTGGCTGTTGCGCGCGCGTTCTTTCCGATGCGGCTGCTTCAATAACAGCACAAACATGGCTGCGTGGAATAACAAACGAATCTGTTAAAAGTTGACTGAACTTTGGTTCGGAAATGGATGTAGGGGAGGGGAATTGTCTTGAGGTTCTTGCGGGAGGGAGGGGAGAGTGGGGAGGCAGCGACCCCGTTTTAATAAGAATTGTTCCTGTTCGTATGGTCTATTTCTGATCGCGGAATTTTGTGCGAAGCTACATTATGCACTACATGCAGGGTGAGCAAAAGAGTGAGCACACCAAATTCCTGGGCTCCATTCTCACGTTTGCCTCCCAATGTCGGGTCCGAATTTGGGCGTGACGTACTATAGAATAGTTTCACTGGTGGACGACGTGGTGGACGTGAAGGAGGTGGAGATCCGCCACCAGAACGATGTCCAGCAGTGAATAGGCGTTGTATCCGACTCCTGACATGACTTGGCCACATGTGGTGCATTTCCTGGTCGCTGCCTCAAACGGTTTGAAATTTTTGCAGTTCTGTTTCAAACACCCTGTAGTAGTGGTGGCAGCTTGAAACTAAGTAAGTACTTACTTAGTTTTACTTAGTTATTTTGAAACTGAGTACTTAGTTTCTTACTCACTTAGTTAAATTTTTGGAAAACTAAGTATACTTACTCGTACTCGTACTTAGTTTTTTCGCCGCGCCTCAGCGCGGCGAGGTGTATATATACGGATGACAATGTCTGTGTGTGTGTCCGTCCGTGGCACCGAAGTAAGATATGTGGTATATGTGGTCAAGTAGAGTCGAGGTCGCTGAGTACGGATCCGATGTCCGTTTGTGTTGCTAATTTCGCATTTTCGAGATATTCGCAATTAAAATTCCAAAATGTCGAAAATCGACTTTTTCGCCTGATGAGCTAGAATTGAAATTTCTTCAGAAATGGAAAGGGCGTAGACAGAGGATAATTTGTAACACAAAAGAAATTTTTTGTAAATGTGGAATTTAATAGAAATACGCGATTATTTGTCAAAATTACACAAATTGACAAAAATAGAACGTCATTTATTGACGAATCTGAATGCAGAAATAGCAAGGCCGTATGTCAATAAGAATTTGTGACATAGTTTTACAGTTTTCGTAACTTGCCATTTCGAGATATTTAGAATTAAAATGAAAAAATGTCAAAATCGACATTTTCGTTTGGTGGGCTAGCGGTGAAAGTTCTTCAGAAATGGAAAGGGCATAGACAGCGGATAATTTGTAACACAACAGAAATTTTTTGCAAATGTAGAATTTAGTAGAAATACGCGATTATTTGTCAAAAATTCGCCAAATTAACAAAAATAGAACGTCATTTATTGACGAATGTGAATGCAGAAATGGTAAGGCCGTAAGTCAATAACAATTTGAGACATAGCTTTACAGTTTTAATAAATTGCAATTTCGAGATATTTAGAATTAAATTTACAAAGATGTCAAAATCGACATTTACGTCTGATGGGCTAGCAGCGAAATTTTTTCAGAAATGGCAAGCGCAGAGACTGCGGATAATTAGTGGCATACAAGAAATTTTTGCGAGTACTAAATTTGACAGAAATGATCAAATCTTGACAGAAATGTCAAGATGTTATAAATCGCCAAAGCTTTGGTTTTCCATGAATGTTAGCGTAGAAGTCGTACGCCAAGGGGAATTCCTGATGAAGAACGACCGGACCACACTGTTGGCAAGTTTTTTGTTGGATGTGACTGTTTCACACGGTAGGAAACATCAGCTAAACGGCGTCGTATCATGCCGATAACATATAGCGAACGCGGCGATATCACTGAGCTTTAGATCAGCTGTACAGACAACCGTATCGTGGGGATAGCTGCACTTGCTATAAAGGTACACGTTCTCAAGACACTTTCTCCAGATGCGGCTAGCGATGCGGACAAAGTTCACTATACTGGTCACCAAAATTTGACAGACACAAAGTATAGGTTGAACTTTTTACACACACAGCTTGTTCAGGCCCGTACTTACTTAGTTTTGCGAAATTTACTAAGTACTTTTTCGTACTTACTCAGTTTTACTTAGTTTATAAAAACTAAGTACGAAACTAAGTAAGCCAAGTTCTCCACATATTGGCCTATTTTAGCGCTGTATATTCGCACAATGCAAGGCTTGCTCTGGCACTTCTACAACGAGCTCCTTAAAGAATGTCAAAATTGCCAAATAACTTTGTTTTAGAGACCATTTGCGGCCCTGCTAACCTCGAGTTAACAGCTTAATAGCATTTATAAGGCCGTTTCTACTTCTTTTAGTGTATGTTTGCTTACTTAGTTTACTTACTTAGTTTACTTAGATTTCTCGAGTACTTACTTAGTTTTGTTAGAAACTAAGTAAGTACGCTTTACTTACTTAGTTTTACTTAGTTTTCTGAAAAACTAAGTACTTACTTAGTTACTTACTTAGTTTTATTTTTGGAAAATTGCCACCACTACCCTGTAGCAAGTCACGCCTCCATTTGGGCTTGATATGGGGGAGCAGGCTTGAGAATGGCGGTCAGAAAGTTCAGTGTGTTCACTTCTTTTGCGCACCCTGATTATCTGCCTGTCAAGGTGTGCCCCGTTGTTTACTGTTTGAGGTACTTACAGCGTCTATACAGCGTTTGGCCAAACCAGGTTGGGCCATCACGTGTGCCAACTCGAGCTTCACCACTCAACGAATAGACTTGAATATCGGTGTCAACAAAAGACAGGCAAATTGGACGGGTGGGTGCAAATTTCAATAAGATCCCTTTATGAACGAAATGTTACGGGAGTTACCGTACCTAACTCTAGGTTGCCGGATGTCGCAGGTTGCCTAAAGGTACGTAACCTCTGGCATAGGGCAGCGAGGCCAAGAACATGTTCATCACGGCATTCATTTCCCGGGATCTGCTGAAGGAAATTGAGTGAAATTTCGCATATTTGAGGGCCTTGTCACGAATAGATTGAATTCCAAATTTGGCGAAAATTGGTTCAGTGGAGCGAAAGTTATGAGCGCGCCCTTGCCTTTGCAGCCCTTCGCCAGAGGTTACGTAACTCCAGGTAACCTGGGACATCCGACATTCTCAGGTGTCCCAGACCACTTTGAGCACACGTGTGCGTCCAATCGTTCATAACGGGGTACACGTGTGAGCCGAATGAAGGCTGTCATTGGGTGTTGGGTAATTGAATTGAATTTAATTCCCGGAGTGAGACGAAACAGTGTCGGCCCACGAAATTTCCGATTCATTCGTTGGGTGAAGCTCAAGTTGTAGCCCGTCGTCCAGCTGGCTTCAAGTAGTTTTCTCCGGGCAAAAAAAAACTATACGAGCTCGGCTTGCCTCTATGCGTACTGCGGTGACCCTGTCAGATGTCGGCGTTGGTTGGTACTTATGTTGTAGAGTGACATCTTGGGCTCATTGGATACGGTCTCCACCCACTGACAGTCGAAGAATTCAGTTTTCGCGTCCTACGGCGTACAGTAACCCAAAGATCCAGAACGCGAAACGGCTCTAATTCGCTTCACTTGCCTTGCGTCCTAGAGAGACGTGCACACGTCGTTTGAAAGCTCTCGACGTGCTCTTTCATGCGATGCGCAAATTCTTGAATCTGTACAACACGCATTGACGAAATGGATTCGAACCACAGCATACATAGTTGCAGCAGTAGGTGTTGGGGTTATTAGCAAGATGAAGCACGCTTGCAACTGGCTCCCTGTAATAGAGTCTTTGTACCTAGCCAGCCTGCGATGAAACTCGGCATTTGCCAGCCAGTCCATATTAGTTGGCATACCAAAGTGCCTGCCTACTGCCCACGGTGCAGTGGTGGATCGAGGATGTTGTAACGAAACTTTTACGTCACTGCGGGGGACCAATGTGCTGCAAATGTAGGCAAATGTTGGTCGTCACACGAATGTTTTGCCATCTTGACTTTCAAAGTCATGAAATTGTTTCAAGAATAGTGTATAGCAGAATCTTTGTCGATTTCAGTCATTCTGTCACAAAATTGTTGATTGCCTAGATTGATCGCGACTGCATAGTGCATGCATATCCTACATCCCACACCTCGCGAATAACTATGTACCAGCGAACGATTGAAACTATTAGCGCATTCTATGTTGATGCAGAGTGCTAAATCTATATCACGCCTGACAACGTTTTGAGGAAGGCAACGTTGGACCTTCTGGAATTCGAGTGAAACTTTGTAACACCAGTGGACCGTTGTTTTGCCGTGCCATTGCAACACCATGGTCGGTGGTCACTTCGCTTTCAAACTTGGCGAAGCACAGTGCGACGTTCTTGGCCGCAATATGGACCCGTATGCATTGGGCTTTGTGTTGTGAATTGTGAGGCGCAGAACCGAAATCATGAGTTTCCAAATACTGGCAGCGACAAGGGTTGACTCTCAACTTCTCAGTTTGTTGTTCTTACACTTACAGTTGACCCTTGCAAGTCCTAGTGCGCGAGGAAACTGCAAATTTCGTATGCGTCTCATCAAAGCCAAATATGTCCGGTATCCGATTCAGGAGTGTGCACTGCGCAGGTATTTTCGTTGTTTCGCGTTGCTGGTGTGAAATCAGCTCTTAATTACCGTTCGCACGATGTAATTCCGTTCAGAGACCACGGACTCGACAGATTGATGAACCCATGCCACCACGTTAAAATAGATTTAAACTTCGTAATCGCGCTTGCTGAGTCACACTGTTCCAATGGAGCATTCGCTGCGCCACATCAACGCCACACGTCTCCCCTTCACGCTGCTGAGTTGCGTTGCGCATCGCATCGCTCCGTCACAGAAGGTTACTCGCTTTGTGGTTCTCAACGTTTCACCGTCCCGTCTCCAGCCGGCCAGTATACGGTGGCTTTCCAGTGAGCTCACTTGTATGCCGGCAGGCCGCATAGCCAGTCAGTTCGCTGTAGGGGCGGGGGCAACCCTATACACGCGCGTCCATAGCGCGTGCGCACAGCCCTATAGCCTAGCATTGGTGTGTTCCCGCGCGTGCGTCGACGGGAAGGGAGAAGAGTAGTAATCTTTCTCTCTCTCTCTCTCGCTAGCGCTTTAGATTCTTCCTTCTCTCTCTCTGCCAACAGTGGTCGTCGTCGTCGTGTTGTTATGTATGACTGTCCATATTGGCGTCTGTAAGTGGCTTTGCCCCACAGGTTAGCGCCCCGTTTCGAGTTTAATTGGAGATAACCTAGTGGAAATCCGTATTCTTTCATCCAGACCGAGGTAGGGAGAGAAATGTCGTCGAGCCCGCAAGCAGAAGGCAGTTGTGAAGCGCAGCCGGCCGAAAACGTTATGCCTATCGCCGATAGCAAACCTGACTCCAACGATGGGGCAATAAAAGAAGGGAAGACGGAGAATGGAGTGGAAGAGGAGGTAAAGATCGTCGAAAATTAATCGCGCGCCTGACGCCGCACATAATGTAACAGTTGAAAGGGAGAGCTGGAGTAATGACGGCTGTGAAAATACTCATCGTAATCGCAGCTTGATTCTATTTCGCTAATCTGAAGCTGGAAGGGACGAGCGCGACGCTGCAAATTCACGGGTCGAAGAATTCGAATCACAGTTTAGACACAATGTCACTCCCTTACACTTACACTTGCAGGCTTTGGATCTCTCTGGAACGAGCGGGGCGCGATTTGTGGACTCTCCTATCTTCCAGGGACGGGAAAGCCTAAACGTCAGTTACATAACGCAGGGTAATCCAGCTTCTGAGAAGTCGAACAGCGCTTCTCTGAGTCCAGAGGACCCTGCAGTAGTGAAGACGAAGCTGAAGAAAGGGCGGCCTTCCAAAAGCAAGAAGACGGTAGTAGGGTCAGACCAGCAGCCTGTGAAACTCCCAAGAGAGAACACCAAGAAACGTCATCTACTAGAACTTGTCAAAGAGTTGACTGACCCTGAGGGAAAGGCGCCATTCATGGGAGGGGTCTCCCCCAAGGAGCTGCTGAAGTACTCCATGTCATTGCCCGAGGGCAAAAGACCTGGCGCCAACAAGAACCATATTCAGGTCGTTGCCCTGCTATGTATTGGGTTCCATTTACCGTACGACACAATGCAACAGC
>JASAMZ010007630.1:0-52444 GCA_030248115.1 Linhomoeus sp. GSCO2_2 | reverse complement strand
CACTGACCGATCTGTCGGGTGACCGTCTACAGAGCCGCTATTATTCTGCCCAGCTTGTCAGAGTATACTTGGACGACTAGTAGTTTCGGTGAGCTTCTTGCTAACATATTCAAAGCTTCAGAAGATATAAGTCGACAAGAATATCGGCTAGAATCGACAGTAGAACCTGTCCTAGAACGCAATATGGCTCTCGCTGGCGATCTTCCGAAAGTGGTGGAAGTGGTCGAGGCCAAGCGAAGGCGCCTCGGCGACGAAGAGCCCAGGGGCGCCAAGTTCTACCAGGAAACAGAGCTGTTGCATTCGCGAACGGTCTGCCTGGAAGCGCCCGTCCAAATGCCACTAGCACTGGAGGTCTGTTGTTTGCATAATCGACATTATAATGGAGGACTCGAGACCGCCGTTTTCAGGGAGAGACCACAGTACGGTGGTCATTGCCCAGCAACCCCTGCATGACCTTGCTGGTCGACCGGCTGTCCATCGCAGGCACGCTGATCGTCACTCATCGAGATGGGAGTCCGATCACGCCCGAAGAAAGGAAACTGATGAGCGTGAGTTGTTTGCACTAACATTCTTTCCAAAGTGAGCCTTCGAAATTATGTCCAGATCGCAAACAACTCCCTCCTGAGCTGCATCAACTGCATCGCAGTCTACAACGATGGCCGCTTCCTCGTGAGCCTGCCAGGAACTTGGCTGAAGTGCTACCTCATGAACCTGTGCCAGAAGGACGAAGGTTGGGTTTGCGGTCAGGCCGGCAGATCCGACCGCTCCAAACTATGTCGTTGTTCTCTCAGAGTGGCTCGAGACACAGGGCGCAATCAGCGGCTGGGCCCTGGATGGCCGGCCCATGAACACCACAACAGTGGAAGGGACGGGACAGTACATAAGGCACAAACGTCTCATCAGACCATGGGCCCTCCAAGCGCAACTGCCTGTGGAGTTCCTGGGCGAGGACAGACAGGAGCTGCCCTCCATCTGCAACCTCAGTTTTGAGATCACGTTTAACCCATCCGGTGAGTGCAAGCAAGATGTCTGTCGCTAGATCACATTGGTGCATAGTCTGTTTAGATTTGCTGATCTTCCACGACGATACTGTGGAAGCGCCTCCAAATCTGATGGTGTCGTTGACCAAGCTGAGCCTGAATCCGACCTACAACCTCTACAGGTCGCCAGTCCCTCGCCAACTGAAGCGTCCCTTCTTGGACTATGAAGTGAGTCTGGCGCACAGAAGCAGCAGGATGAAGGATACTGATCGCTGTCTCTTCAGCTGGTGAGCTGGATGGCCCCGGCTGGCGTCGTCATGTCGTCAAGCATGGCCATGACGCTGCCCGCCTCGCCCATCTTCTGCGTCATCTGCTTCTCCCCCGTATCCGCCTACACGCAGAAGCGCAACATCTTCGACTTTGACTCCTTCTCAGCTAAGAGTGTGCGTTGCTAGTCAGTTGCAAGCTTAGTCTGGACGAACTATATACATCGTTGAGGAATCCCTTCAGGCGGAAATAGCGCTGAATGGCGTGCCGACGACTTACGAGCTGGAAAACATGGCCACTGACAATCTGACAGCGGCGTTCCGCAACTTCATGGCGTTGCAACGCATTCGTGCAGAGCTGGGGAGCTCTGTGCTGACACGAGATCGCCTAAGGTATGATACACTGTATGTAGCGCTGAGTTGACACGCGCATCTCCAACATCTGCACTTTCAGCCACGGCTTCGCCATCTTCGTCATCCCAACCACAATTGCTGACACACGCAACTTCCACGACCCCGACTTGCTCACGAAGCTGGAGGTTCCCACAGTGAAGCAGGCAGTGCTCTGCTCCGTGCGAGTCAACTTCGACCATCCCCTGCCGGAAGAAGTCCGCACTCACTGCATGTTCCTCTACCACGGCTTGATGGCTGTCGACGGGGACGCGCACATCTCGCTGCACAACATATGATTTGGTGATTTTGTTGTTACCTGGTGATTACTCACTTGATGATGTTGAGTTGAAAACGATGACCCGTTGATGGAAAAGCTGCTGACACACCCACACACAGAGCTACAGGCTGCTTGTAGACAGAGAACGAGCCTGTGTGACTGATAATAATAAGACGTGCCGCGTGACTCATCGATCGCTCGACAAACGGGCTGCGAAGCTGCAAGAGATTGCGCAACACACTGCAATTGCACACCCTCAGCGCGAGCTAGGTAACCAGACTTGTGGGCGCGTGCGGATTGCACAACACAGTGCAATCTGACACCCCTCCATCTCTGCGTGGGCTGGGGACAGTACAAATCCGGATGCACGCAGCAGGGCTATTGCACAACACGCTGTAATTTCACACTCTCCAGCTCTGCGTTAGCTAGGTGCGGTGATTCACACACACGCCTCATGTGCCTAGACTGAGAACGAGAATGAGCCTACTGCTGTATCACCGATATTCCACGGGTGTGTTGGCTACTGCTATGTCAGCAGCCGTCGACAGCCAAAATTAGCTGCTGCTATATCTATGTGTCCGAAATTGCTACTGCTATGGTACTGCTATAACTTGGGGTTACTTATTCCCACACGGTCAATTGTTGGGTGTCGCCCGCGCTAAGGCACGGGCGAAAACATTACTATTGATGAATTTCGCCTTTAACCTGTGGTTACACACCCGCCTCTCAAGGACTACGAAATGAAAAGAGAAAACCAGCGAGGAGCGAATTTTGGCCAGACTGTGTGTGTGTATGAGTGACTTGTACATTGTGTGTCGGTTTGGCGGGAGCATGGACCGCCAGTTGTGCTATTGTGGTCTGTGTAGCTGCTGCATACTTATCGGTTTGTGCACATGCTACGTCCGATTGCCTACCGCGTCCGCGCGCGGTTTTGAATTTTAAACTGACACCCACAATAGCTACGGTAGCCAGTGATTCAAATTCCTGTACTGCGCGTGCATGTAAATTCCAGAAAACCGCCTGGATTAGCCTAGAGTCTGCACAGAACATTCTAGAAACTTCGGATTAGGGTATATGCGGGTAGAAGATTGGGGAGCCTTCCTCTCGTCTGTCTTCCCTGTCCACCTGTTGCCTTTGCATCGTAACATATAGTTGGCCCCACGAGAACTCCCGTAAACGACAGAGCGATCAACATGAATGGCAAGAAAGAGAACGGAGCAGAGAAGCTGACGGACGAGAGGGGCGGCTGGCCGGTGGGCGAAGGGGGGGGCGAACTGGCCGAAGGACGAAAAGCGCACGCACATCGACTCGTCGTCTGATGACGAATCCGACTCGACAGATGGCAACAAGTCTCTTTTAAAAAGCGGAGTGGTTTTGAGCTTTGACTTTTTACTGAGATTGTAGCAAGGCCCTTTCCGGTTTCGTGCAGCGTCTTTGACTCTCCTCGCGATTATCCCATTGGGGACCAGACTGCCGGATTCCGGCACCCCTCATCAATGCTGGCCACTGGCATTGATGACTGATTTTGGCATAAATGCTGGCATTCTTCTTAATAAGGCTGGCATTGTTCACCAGTTGGTTTGTCTACAAATTGCGCAATGCCAGCATTTTTTATTTGTTGAGAACAATGCTAGCAATGCAAGCAACAGATTGGTGGCCTAGATGTCAATTATATAATCAATACCAGCATTTATGGTTGGAGCATCATCAATGCTGGGACTGGAAATGGCTCAGTTCAACAATGCCATCATTGATAATCAGGGCACAAACAAGACCAGCATTAGTCAACAAACAAGACCCGGTATTTATTGTGTGTCTGTAATAAATGCCATGATTGTTATCATTGAAAAGGCCAGCATTGAATGGCAAGGTTGGTCAATGATGGCATTTTTCGCACATGTATGACATAAATGCCATCATGGATAGACGAGCCGTAGGCTCGCTGGGACGACAGTGAGACGATGCTAATAAACTCCAGTGTTGATAGCCGATGAATATGAACCATGCCAGTCTTCTTGTTGCATTGTAGTTAAATGCCAGCATTGTTATGAGCGTTGTGATCCATGCCCAGCATGGAAAGGCACCCGCCGAAAAAGGCGGCCGCCGAAAAATCCCGGTCCCCAATGGGCTACACTTTTTGGAGTGGTCTTGCTACGCAACATTGGTATCGCTCGGGTTTAATTCTTTAAACCAAGAAAATCATCTTTTCAGACTAAATTAAAAAAAAACACTGGAATCTAACGCAAAACTACAGGTTAATTTGATGCTGGCTTGCAGTGAGCTCTTCAGCGATGTCAAGATCGCTCCTCTGCAACGCACGAGTGCCAAGATATAACAAACCAAAGTCTGCAGTTTTCATCGCGTTTTGGTTACTGTAGCCCTCTCATTGACCTTTTGAAACTTTGTATTGTCGGATTCTTGCTCAGGAGGTCGAGCGCTTCATTTTGATATGCGATTCGACTAGGTTCGATGAAGTTTTGACTTTTCGCGGACATTACTTCGGGATACTGTAGCGCGCAATTCTTAAAACTTGTTATTATTTCGACGTCACAGTTCGCGAGAGTAGTCCCAGGGCTACTCGCCGATGTGTCGAACTCAACTCAGCGACGTCAGACAAGCGAGTTATTAAGCCCGAAGCAAGCGTGTCGTTTCCAGTTTTCGACGCGTTTTGGATACTGTAAAACTTTTTTTTGTCGGATTCGTGCTCAGGAGCTCGAGCGCTTTACTTTGATATGCGATTTGACTAGCTTCGGTCAACTTTTGTCTTAAAATGGACCCCACTTTGGGATACTGTAGCGCGGGAGTTTGAAAATTTATTCCAGTTTTGAACACTCAGATGGCGAGAGTAGTCCGAGGGCTACCCGTCGATGTGTCGAACTCAACCCAGCGACGTCAGACAAGCGAGTTATTAAGCCCGAAGCAAGCGTGTCGTTTCCAGTTTTCGACGCGTTTTGGTTACTGTAGCTCTCTGTTTAAACTTTTGAAACTTTTTGTTGTCGGATTCGTGCTCAGGAGCTCGAGCGCTTCACTTTGATATGCGATTTGACTAGCTTCGGTCAACTTTTGTCTTAAAATGGACCCCACTTTGAGATACTGTAGCGCGCGAGTTTGAAAACTTATTTTTGGTTTGACCACTCAGGTGGCTAGAGGAGTCCGCGGGCTACTCGACGATGTCTCAAACTCCACCCTACGACGTCAGACGAGCGAGTTATTAAGCCCGAAGCGAGCGTGACCCACGTACGTACGTACGTACGTACGTACGCACGTACGCACGCACGTACGCACGCCGAGCTCTTGATAGGGTTCGCTCGGCTGAGGCCGAGCGAAAAAACGGGACCAAGAATGCTGCCTCAGGTCAGCAATGTGTGTGTCCTGATTCGAGTCATGTGCCATTTTGGAGAAATTTTAACGCGTTCGCGACCTTTGCTCTTGCGCAGGCAAGTCGCTCGTGCCGCCAGCGCCAAAGGTAATGAGACTCAGCTTGGGCAGTGGCGGAGCTTCGGCGCAGTCCACCGGAGTAGACAAGAAGAACATTCGCGTGTCGGCGACGCCGATGACCATGCTGAGCATCGCCGAGTGGAGCGAAAAGGACAGCAAGAAGTATGGCACAGTTGTAGAACATTCATTGTTTATCCAACTCGTATTGATCATCTTTCCCTTCACCATAGGACATTTACTGCGACTGCTTTAGGCACTCTAACTGCATGGCAATCGGCACCGTGGTGGCGGTCATCACGCCACACTCTAAGCACACCAGCAACCGCGTAGTGGAGCTTCGCATCGCCGATTCCACTGGCCTCCTCGTCGTCCACATTTCTGAGCCAGCCGCCGTCAAGGAGCTTAGCTGGCTCGAGAAGGGCCAGGTGGTGTGATATATGTTTTGTAAAAGTGACAGTTCCGCTTCGGAAGTTGCTTAGCACTATCGTAAACAACGGCTCTATAGGTGATCGCCATCGGCCTGCCTCCGATGGTGTACATGCCGTTGTACAAGCGCAGCGTGTGCGTCTTCAAGTCGTCCACGCGCTACAAGCTCAACCCGCCCAACCGGCCCACCTTCATCAACGCGAGCACGCCCATGGTGAAGAGTCTGGACGACGTGGAGGACAACACCATGATCGGTACACACCCATCATACGAAGTGGAGTACCTACGTGTGGTTTATAGAAATGCCCCTCTTCATGAACTACTAATTTGTCGTGTCACGCGTAGCGTAGACATTAGTTGCACTCTAAGGCGACCCACTTCAGACTGCCACCTCTTCGTGAGCGACATCGGCACGACCAACTACCCCTTGCCGAACGACGAGACGCGCTACCGCTACGTGTGGACGGTGGAGTTTGCGGGCGGCGCGCAGCATCGCCTCACGTTCTTCAATTCCGAGGTAGCTGTTCCTATGATTGCTTTAGTAGACTTTTCTCGATGTCAGCAACGAGCTTAATATACTCCAGGACAACGAGCAGACCTTCACCAAGCTCGAGGTGGTGCCCCACGAGCGCTACATCTTCTTCAACGTCATGAAAAAGTCTTACACCTTCAACGACGGCAACGGTGCGTACATCATCACTGTGTCCACTGATTCTGCTCCAATTGACTCTGTTTCACAACCATTTTTCACCACCATTGCATGAGTTAACATTTGCACGCATGACTGCAGTGCGCCTGACGCTGACGTCGACCAAGACGACGTGGATCGACGAGCCGCTGTTCGACGCCCCCGAGGACAAGGCCCTGTACGACTCGCACCACAACCTTCACCAGCAGACGTCAGCGCCGTCGTCGCGCGAGCCCGACGAGGAGCCCAACTTCGGCTTCTGAACGCCCTCCTGCCTCCTGTGTTCCCTTCTACGCTGCACCACAATAGGCGTTCTCTCTCTTGTTTGGTTTCCTACCTATGGTACGTTGATTTTGAATTCAGTTGGTTTTTTCGGCGGCACTGGTAGACACATGCCTATCCCAACTTCAGTTGTTAGCTTTGAATGGACTAATAAACATTCGAGTTGTTGCGCGCTCTTTTCTCCTCTTCTATCGCCATGCGGCAGAGCTGCCATACTATTCTGTTCATCACTAGCGTGCGTGTCACCTCTATGTATGACACCTTCAGTTGAGCGAGACTGGAGAAGTAGAACAATTAAGATAAGGATTAACTCAGAAATGGGCGACTTCGAAGGTCACAGATTTGGAGAGGCCGTTGCAAGAAGCCCTCTCGATGACTTCTTCGGTGACGAGGACGGAGACGAGGCGGAGCTTATGTTGCGAGTGCTCGAAGAGTCTGTATGAACGGCCATCGAAGACGACCAGCGTCGGCAGTTACTCGAGTTCAACCAGGAGCCTGTTTCACAAAAGCAAAAGCTACTGCAAAATAGGAATAAGGCGCCCTTTGAGCGCGCAAAAGCTTCTTTGTTGACGGCGCTCTAAGGCGCGCAATATTGTGGGCCCCAATGCTGGCTAAAGCTGAGCTTGGCGGTAACCGACAAACTAACCTTGCAGCCAGCATTCGAGACGAATCGCTTCAATTGAGCGCGCCTGCGACGCGCCTCCTTCGCGATATACAGTAGCCCTTGGTTTTGTGAAACAGACACCAGGCCGAATTTGACCGCCTGGAGCATTACACCCTCAGCTACGAAGAGACCATAAACGACTACGGCCGTCAGTTGCACTTTAATATCAATTTCACAAAATTTCAGATAGTTTCTGTACCTCGTCTACATGACATTCAGAACGCAGAAACTGCGCTATATGCATGGTGGACCTTCAAATTAACAACATTGTCGTGCGCAAGCCCAACTGCCTGTGCATTTGCTACCACGCCGCCTGTCTACTGAAGCAGTGCACGCAGGTTAGACAACTCATAACTTCCTCGACTTCACCTACATAGCAGTTTGTACTATTGGATTCCACTGTGCACCGGAGTTCAACTGCAGACTCCAGCAATTCATACATGCCTGTGCACCCATGAATGTATGCAGAGATCAATAAGAACCACAAAGTGTCACCATTCAGGGAAGACTGGAATGCGCCAACTGCCGAGCGTGGCTCATGCCTGACCTCAACAAAGCCCCGCCGCGCAAATTTGCCACCGACGAGGAAGCCTACGCCGATCGCTCTTGCACGGTTGACAACAGCTTTTTCTACTGCTGTTTCACAAACTATACCCATAACAAAGTAAGCAACCTGCTACAGGTGCCGCGCGCTCATACGGTCGAGCACGATTCGCAGACGGAGCTGGAGCGCGCCATAGAGCGCATTACCATTGGCACACAGGTTCGCATGACTTGCTACTCTATTGACCGATATGATCCCAAACTATACACGTCATGCAGGCAGAGGAGGGGCGGCAGGCCGAGGAGGGGCGGCAGGCCGTTGCGGGGGGACATGCCGTTGAGGGGGAACAGGCCGAGGAGGGGCGACAGGCCGAGGAGGGGCGGCAGGCCGTTGACGGGCGACATGCTGAGGAGAGGCGGCAGGCCGTTGAGGGGGGACAGGCCATCCTCAGTACCCCTTGCGAGCAGACAGAAAATTCGGCCTGATTTCTGTCATGACAGAATGACAGAAAAAATTTCAGGATAAATCCACTAGAAATCAGGGTGTGAGATTTTTCGAGGTTTGTACACCCCATAAAAGCCAGTCTCATACGTAATAGAATTTTGTCGATGGGCACATTCTGGACAAATGCTAAAATCTGGTGGTTCGTCACTCAGTTGTCAAGCCAAATTTTCAATAGTTCCATTTACAGTGTCACCAGGCTGATCCTAAGAAAATTCCTTTTCGTGATCATTTTTACTAACATTCAAGTACAGCCAAAATACCCTGTGCCCATCGAAACAAATTTTTCTCTGATAATACCATATCAGTTTGCACAAGGTGTTTGGCACATAGTGTCTACTACCTTACCAGCCACGCATTTGTTATGAATAAAGGCAATAATTGCCTGTGTTGAAATGCTATTTTCCAATGTGCATTTCCCCATTTGCCCACTGAGAATTATACACAACATCCCGTACTCTCCTTCTAAAGGAAAGCGCACTGGCCGGCTGTCCAAAGGCAAGTCTATAAGACTGCCTCACACGCTCTGGACATGCTGAATCATTTTGATGCAGGATGGCCAAGGCAGCAGCATCTTCCGAGCTAGGAAAGCCAGCTCTACACAGCCATCTTTATTGATTCCTTGCTCAGCTGTACACAGGCTTAACAAGACTGACCAACACACGTCATCGGGGACCACCTGCCAAATGGTTGTCTGGCAACCCTTTCTTTACCATACTACACCCAACACTATCTAGCCTTCCCACATCCAATTCATTATAATACATTTAGTCTATTCCAACACTGACTGTGAAGGAGATTTGGTGGTTCATGTAACTCTTGATTTGGGTGTGAGCACTGCAAACAGGCAGGACTGCCACTCAGGCTTTTGTCTGTACACATGGACTTTCTAGTGATTTTGATAGTTTTTCTCACCGTGGGGTTTAAAATCCCATTCAGAAGCCCTATTGACCTGTACCATACACAGGGCATCACAACTGGTAGGGCATCACAGCTGCTATACTTAAACTTGTGTAACTCTTAATCTGGGTGTGAGTACTGCAAACAGGCTGGACTGCCCCTTGTGCTTTTGCCTGTATACACGAACTTTTCACTGATTTTGACATTGTTTCATTATTTGCATTCAGAAGTCCCATTCTCAACTCATGATAGTTGACATATACCATAAACTGGGAGTCACAACTGCAATGCTCAAACTTGTGCGTGACTGCTTAAAACAGGCTGGACTGCCTTGCAGGCTTTTGGCTGCATGCGCATCTACACAGGCTGGACTGCCTCACGAGGTTTTTGTCTGTATATATGGACTTTGTAGTGATACTGATAGGTTTTCTCTTCTTGCAGTTTACAGACCCTGTTCAGTGGTCCTGTTTTCAGGTTGGGCTAGACGACTTGTGCCAGACAGGGAATCACAGCCGCTATGCCTAAACTGGTTTAACTCTTGAATTGGGTGTGAGCACTGCAAAACAGGCAGGACTGCCACTCAGGCTTTTGCCTGTACACATGGACTTTCTAGTGATTTGGATAGTTTTTCTCTCCTTGGAGTTTAAAATCCCATTTAGAAGCCCTGTTCTCAACTCAGGCTCATTGACTTGTACCATGCACAGAGCATCACAGCTGCTATGCCTAAACTTGGGTAACTTTTAATCTGGGTGTGAGTACTGCAAACAGGCTGGACTACCTCTCAGGCTTTTGCCTGTATGCATGGACTTTTCACTGATTTTGACATTGTTTCGTTCTTTGCAGTTTTCAGATCCCATTCAGAAGTCCCATTCTCAACTCACGATAGTTGACTTATGCCATAAACTGGGAGTCACAACTGCTATGCTCAAACTTGTGTGCTAGTTAGGCTGTACATGAATGTTAGTAAAAAATGAGTGGTGAGGAACACACAAATGAAAAGTCAAAATATCCTCCTGGTGACACTGTAAATGGTACAATTGAACATTTGGTTTGATAAAGTGTATTACAACCGAGTGAAGGACCACCGGGAGGTACCATTTGTCCTGAATGTGCCCATCAACATAACTTTTTAACATACCAGATTGGCTATATTAGGGTGTACAAACCTCGACAAACCTCACACCCTGCTTCCAGATGGATTTACCCAAAAATTGCCCTGTTCTCAACTCAGGCTCATTGACTTGTACCATAGACAAGGAATCACAGCTGCTGTACTTAACCTTGCGTAACTCTTCATTTGGGTATGACTACTGCAAACAAGCTGAACTGCCTCACAGGCTTTTGTCTGTATACATGGACTTTATAATTATTTGGATAGGTTTTCTCTCCTCGCAGTTCACAGCCCCATTCAATGGCAATGTTTTCAAGTTGGGCTAGTCAACTTGTGCCATAGACAGGGAATCACAGCTGCTATACCTAAAGTGGGTGTAAGCAATGGATGTAAGCAATGTAAGCAATGGGTGTAAGCACTGCAAACAGGCTGGACTGCCTTTCAGGCATTTGCTTGTATACATGGACTTTTTACTAGTTTTGACATTGTTTCTCTCTTTGCAGTTTTCAGATCCCATTCAGAAGCTCCATTCTCAACTCAGAATAGTTGACTTGTGCCATAAACTTGGAGTCACAACTGCTATGCTTAAACTTGTGTGTGAACACTCAAAACAGGCTGGGCTGCCTTGCAGGCTTTTGGCTGTATACATGGACTTTCAAGTGTTTGTGATAGTTTTTCTCTCTTTGTGATTGGCAGATCCCATACGGAAGGGGTGTTTGCATTGGGGCTTTAAGAATTGAGCACTCACCAAAGGCTGGACTGCTTCACAAGCTTTTGTCTGTATACATGGACTACATAGTGATACTGATAGGTTTTCTTTCTTTGCAGTTTTCAGATCCCATTCAGAAGTCCCATTCTCAACTCAGAATAGTTGACGTGTGCCATAAACTTGGAGTCACAACTGCTATGCTTAAACTTGTGTGTGAACACTCAAAACAGGCTGGGCTGCCTTGCAGGCTTTTGGCTGTATATGTCGTAGACCTATGTGATACCCTGACCTATCTGATACCATAGTACTACGAGAAGGAGGTATCTGGTAAGTCGAGACCTATGCGATACCCATTCGCTCGGCTTCTCCCAATCAGATAAGGGTGCCCCGCTCGTGCGGTTAACCCTTTGCGCAGTGCGCGTTGCTTCTCGCTTTATAGTTTATACCTTTAGTCATATTTAAGGAGCACAGTGCGTCGTCAACAGTGCGTCGTCAACAGTGAGTCGTCAACAGTGCGTCGTCAACAGTGCGTCGTCAACAGTGCGTCGTCAAAGTGCGAAGCGGCACGCACGAGTTTCAACAACAGCCGTTCCCACAACATATTGCCAGTCAACAAGAGAAAATCTCTCACGAGTTATCGCAGCGAGAATACCAGAGTGACATTTCGTCCCTCGCTTAACACCGATCTTATGACAAGCGCACATCTTTGTCCAATCTTATGACTTCGCACAGTGGCAACCGGAACTGTGGAATCACTTTCTTGCTAGCATAGGAAGTTTCAGCTCGCATAGCCTGTAGGTACTAACGTGACGTCTCTATCAGGCACTACAAATTTCAGTCTTCGCGCCGCGCACTTTGTACAACCGTTCTCTCAAATAGAGGCTTTCAATTTTACCCGTCTTAGTGCCCAGTTTACCTCACCACCGCGTTCAACAACTTTCGCCTCAATGGTGCGCCGGCATAAGTTACTTCTGTCAGTAATGATGACTAAAGGTGGAAAGCGAGAAGCGACGCGAACTGCGCAAAGGGTTAACCGCACGATCGGGGCGCCCTTATCTGATTGGGAGAGGCCAAGCGAATAGGTATCGCATAGGTCTCGACTTACCAGATACCTCCGTCTCGTAGTACTATGGTATCAGATAGGTCAAGGTATCACATAGGTCTACGACATATACATGGACTTTCTAGTGTTTGTGATAGTTTTTCTCTCTTTGTGATTGACAGATCCCATTCAGAATGGGTGTTTGCATTGGGGCTTTAAGAATTGAGCACTCACCAAAGGCTGGCTGCTTCACAAGCTTTTGTCTGTATACATGGACTACATAGTGATATTGATAGGTTTTCTTTCTTTGCAGTTTACAGATCCTGTTCGGAAGCCCTGTTCTCAACTCTGGCTCAGTGACTTGTGCCATATACAGGGAACCACAGCTGCTATACCTAAACATGTGTAACTCTTCATTTGGGTGTGAGCACTGCAATCAGGCAGGACTGCCACTCAGGCTTGCGCCTGTATACAGGGACTTTCTAGTGATTTTGATAGTTCTTCTCTCCTTGCAGTTTACAGATCACATTCAGGTTGTAAGCTGAGCTGATGTGCGTCAGCATATGCTGGAAGTCCTACCACAACACCCGAGGAGACTATACATCATGATTTCTTACATTTTGTTATCTGTAGCCCACTAGTCCCACCGATTGTTGATGCAACTGCTGTTGCCACTGTGTAAACTGAATGTGATCTGTTTGATAGATATGTCTGTAGATAAATGACAGGATATGAGCACTCCTTGGGTATGGCAGGCATTGACAAATCCATTTCTATGTGTAGTTGTATTGGCTATATCCAACGATACCAAAATTACTACTTAATAACAATGCACTCACGGTGTGCATAGTACAGAAGTGCAGTGGACGGCATCTCCAAGTAGTCTACTGAGAGGGTGTGCAGATCGTGTATTATATTTCACTTACATCGCAATCCGCACACTCGCAATATTATACGACAATTTTCTGTCACCCTATCTGTCAGTCCCCCTATTTTTACGAGAATGCCAGTACATTTCGGTGTACACACACGAAAAAAGTTGAAAATTTTACAGGAAATTTCGGTTTTGCACATCGAGAAATATTCAACCCAAAAATTGTCATTTCAGGGTTTGCCATTTTCTGTCACTTGGACGCTATTTAGCGTTCTGTCTGCCCGCAGCGGGTACCGACCACACAAATTGAATTCAAATTTAAAACTCAACGTAATGTTTAGAAACGAGTACGGCGGATACCAGCAGCAGATGGTGGGCGGTCAAGTGATGGCCCCACCCTCAAGCGAAGCCCAGTACCCCCCGGGCTACGGACAGCCAACCACTTACCCAGCCACACATTAACCTGGCCAATAACTGCAACCTTTAACAATATGTAAATAGTCAACTATTGCAAGCATGCAGGCGTAATTCGGCAGGTTTCTGTCCGATATCACTGTTTCTACAATCGTTGAGTGAAGAGTGCACAAACACTTGCACATCAGAGAATCCGCGCCTAAATCTTGCGAAGTGCATCTTGTGTCACACGTTCGTTGTTTCTGTGTGCCCCATGTGTTGGCCAGAAACTTCGGTGTCGTCTTGTGCAGATTGTTTAACGGAGACTGTGCGAGCATGGGAACGCGCGTGTCACATCGTTTCGGGACTCAGAGAAAGTGGTGCCTCGGTTCGTAAAAGGCCGACTCTCTTGGATAAGCGCTCTCACCAAACGTTGCGGCTTTTAGAGCTTCGCTAAGCCAGGACACGACGGGCACACAAGGGGTAGAGCGAAAGTGTTGTAACGAAAGGTGTGCAGCCGTCGTTCAACTAATGGATATAGCGAGTTTTGTTGACAATGGTGCGCTATTTCTCATCGATCTAGAACTTGTTGTGAACCTTCTCGAGGCAAAATTTCCTCTGACGCCCTGCAACGTCTGACTAGCCCCACAATAAGAGTCCAAACCTGATTCGGCGAAGGACAAAGTATGTCAAGTCCTCTCTGCGAGCGTGTGCATTTCATGCCAGTCCGTTGGCAGTTCCAAGTGTTGCTGGCATGCAAAGTGTGCCCGTCTTAGAGTTTAGCAAGAACTTCCAAATTTCCATTCCTTTAACGCGCCCCCTCGGGGGAGGGGGGAGGGGGGGGGTAATCCGGATTTTAGGGGGTGGGGGGTCTTTTTGAAAGCCAGAAGGGGGTCAAAATGACCTAAAAATTTGGCAAAAAGTAAGAAAATTTTGCAAAAAATAGGGAAAAAAGTGCCAAAAATTGCTTAATTTTGATGGAAAAACAGCCTAAATATAGCGCCGCAGGTAAAAATTTTCCCAATTTTTGGGAGGGGAGTCTTTCTTCTTTCAGGCTCGGTAGGGGGGGGGGTAGGGGGGGGTGGGGGGGGGGGGGGGGGGGGAGGGAGATCTCCGGGCAGGGGGGACCCCCCCCCCCCCCCCCCCCAGCGTTACAGGTATGAAATTCACTCAATAGCGAAACTAATGGTACTGCGAGTTTGTTGACATTATACTAAGCTGTTTGATAGGAACAGCCGAATCGACGTCTAGCTCTTGTAAGTTTTGCCCTGGTCAAAGGGTTCATGGATGACCATTCAGAAGTGATGTCTTCGAAAATCGGTGCCATTTTCCTGTTGTTGGCTGCGGTCGTTGGTATAGCGGTAATCGTCACAGAGCAAGCAGGTTTGACTAGAGCTAACCTTTACTTGTCACTGTAACAACATTGAATGGAACTTCACCTTGCTGCATTATCATTGGACAGATTTACACTATGAGGCGGTTCAATTGCCTCAACTTTTCAATTCTGTGGCTTTGCCGACAACTTTTGCAAATTTTAGACCTGAATGTATATTTCAAGTTTTTCTGTGGTTCGCTACTACTACAGCCAATCTCCACATTTCAGGCATTAAACAGCGTCAGAAACGCCAATACGACGAAACCGACGGTGGCGGAGCTTTGGTAGTCGGTGGCATATCATTGATCCTCAGCATAGTCCTTCCAGTGTTGTGTTGCATCGGCTGTCTTGGAGGGGGTTTGGCCTGCGGCTATTTCTGGGGAAGGAGCGCCCGAACGTGAACAAAATACGTTGAAGAATAGATAGAGCGATTGTATTTTGCAATAGTGGAATGAGGTTACCGTCAGTGATGGGTGTAGATGAGCTTGGTTAAACAGTGTTAAACGGACTAAAAAATTGCATTAAATTAACTTAGACTAAATCAAATTAAACGATATGAATTAGAGTAGTGTTAACAAGACTGCAATCAAATCAAATTAACTAAGCTGAATTGAATTAAAGATTGAACCAAATCAAATTAAATTGTAGGCAGATGAATCAACTATTTGAATTAATGTTGAACAAACTTAAATAAGCTGAAATAAATTACACAATAATTAAGTGGAGCAAAGTGACACAAAATTGAATTTAAATGCGACTTAAATGTGAAAATACAATGCTATTTCATTCCTAGAAATCAACGGCAACAAACAACGGGTGGCATACCTATGGCCTCAAGCCAACCGCCGGTCTACACCCAGCCTGCCTACCCCACAGCACAGTAAAGGAGGAAAACCTAACCATTATTAAGCCAGGAGTGCTGCGATTGTAACCCGTGACTTCCCGCTAGTGAATTAGTGACGCACACGGAATCCAGACGCTCTTTGTGGTAGGACATAGGAAATGACTGTGTGATACAACTACAAGTAGAACGCGACTGTTGTAGCTACTTCATAAGTGGTCAATACTACAGGTGAACGACGAACGTAAGGCGCTGCGTTGTCAATGTGAATTGGCACTTCTTTTGCACACCTTCTTTTGCGTGTACCGCCTTGTCTTGATGTTTTACGCGGTATAAGTGCCATTTCAAGACGACTAATACAGTTTGCATGAGAACCCGCTCGCAAAAAGCGCTGCAAGTCTAGCAAGCAGCCAACGCACACCCAGTCGACTCGCTTATCAGCTCCGTGCCAATAGTCGTTTCCTGACTGATAGAGTGAGCGCGCGGACACGCACACGCCTGTAAAATACTGCGGCGCTTCTTTCTTGATAGCGGCTTAGGGCGTGACGGCCATAGCGTGTTTTCTTCACGCGAGACTTCTGCTTCAGTGCAACACAAGACTGCACTACAATTGGCGGACAAACGAAGTGTCGCCGGTAAGCGTGTAAATATTGGCGAGTACTACATACTCGAGGGTTCGAAATAGCTAGAATGGAAGTTGTTCACATATCGTATTCTATCACGCTGTATTGCATTAGTGTATTGCTTAGGAATATAGCCATACGATCGCAACGTAACGTGTCACAAATCGTATCGTGTCACACTGTAAAACACCAGGCCGCAGTAAAGCGTATCGCAAACCACAAATTTACATACAATATTTTCCAATGCAATTGTATAGGAAACCGCAGCTTGATACAAAATGGCCAAACAGAAGTCCATCTTGCAAACCGACGAGGAAGTTCGAAAGACAGACGAGAGGTTACGCTACTACAGCTTTGGCTATGCCGTGGCCCAATTCTTCGCCTATGCCCTGGTTGTGTTGGTGTTTTATTGGCAGGTGAGCCGCAAGAGAAACAGTTTCAGCTTAAATTATGGTGTTGACTGTTGACTGAGTTTCAGTTTTAGTTTCACTTATGTGTGCCTCCTCTCGAGTTTCCGTAACAAAACTGAGTGTCACTTATAGAAGGTTCAGAGCGTCACAATGAATTGCTCAAATAATTCTTGGGGTGATATTTAGTGGGCAAATAAGCGATTTCTAAACTTGCTGCAGCAGCTTTGCATATCTGGACTTATGTAAATACACACCTATGAAGAAACATCTACATGTTTGATACCTAGGTAGTTTCAAATCTGCGGAAATTAATCGAAGGTAGCCATTCAAATAACTGAAACCATGCTGTGAGTTTCAGTTTCAGTTGAGAGTCCTCTAGAATTTCTAGACGTCTTTGAAATGCGTTGGGAACTTGTGATTCCAGTTTGTTGTGAGGCGACGCTAGGATGCTTTGACTTGCACAAGCCAAATACCTCTGATCTGTGGTTGTAGCCAATTAGTTGTACACTCGCTTTGTTTGATAGCTAAGTAGTTCTAATGGGCAAGGCTAAACAACATTTGATAATGACAATCAAGTAATTCTCATTCGAAAGCCAATTTGCAGGCAAACTTCCCGCTATTCGGCACGGCGCCACTGCCGACTAGTGTCAAACAGGGAACGGTTGGCCTGCAATGGTTTTACCCCACTGAAAGCTCAGGCACTGGAGACGTTCGCCGAGTGGCGCACTACCACCCGATTTTGATGGTGGTCGGTTTCCTGTTTCTACAAGGGGAAGGTGGGTTATTCAAAATAATCATATGTTGTATCTAGTTTAAATAAATAATAAGTTAATTAAATATTGGAACAAGTTGATAAATTTGAGTCGGTCAATTAACAAAATGGTAGATCTACTTTATTGAATTAAATTAAGTTCGATCAAGTAATCAATTAAAACTAATCGACTAAAGTTAGTTAATAAAGTAGTAAATTTACACTTTTCAGCGATTATGGCCTACCGAGCGCACAGACACGACGCAAAACTCTTCACGAAAATTCTCCACGCGGCTTTCCATCTCGTGGGGGTGATAGTTGGAGTGTTCGGAATTGTGGCCATTTGGCGATTCAAGGAAATTGTCATGGTCAGACACTTGTATTCGGCTCATTCGTGGGGAGGTGTGGCCCTATTGGTGGTCTACGTTCTGCAAGTGAGTCGACGACGACGACGACGACGACGACGACGACGACGACGACGACGACGACGACGACGACGACGACGACGACGACGACAACGACGACGACGACGACAACGACGGCGACGCAGTGACGTCTTCAGTACATCCTTGGCTTTGTGGGCTTCCTTTTCCCGAAATTCGGACTGGACGGTCGTCGCTGGCTTCTACCGGTCCATCGATTCGTTGGTAGGTATTAGAATGATGACCTGTTCCTGTTCATTCACAGACAATAATTTTTCTAACGACCTGTCAAAGGTTTTGCGACGTTCCTGGGCGCTGCCTGCGTCTCTGTTATGGGCATTGCCGAGTGGTCGTTTGCCTATGGAATCACAGACTACACCTACGCCAACGCGACCACCGGATACATCTATACGCCGTGAGTGGGGAGTTTTGTACCCAAGGACCATTGTCTTAGGGTCAGACTTCGACATAGGCTTTGGATTGGACTCAGACCCTTAGTGCAGGCTCTGCAACTTCCGCGCTATGAACCTAAGAAACCCAAGACTGTTGCTTAGGCTTAGCCGACCCTGAATCAGGCCTATAGGCTTCAGTTGCTCGAAATCGTTGCGCATGTCACTGTATCTACTGCCAAATCCGCAGTAGTCCACTGGCATTAGCTTCAACCTCCCTTATGGATGTTGTTGGGGGGGGGGGGATGGGGGGTGGGGCTTATTGTGTGAAGGAGGGGGGGGGGGGGATAGCACTAACTGGAGCTAATTACACGCATTCTTCAGCTGCTACCAGTACCTCTGCCGGGATGGTCTGATCGTGAATTTCACCGTACTCAGCCTCGTCTTCTTCGTTGTCACTGTCACTTGGATCACCTCTTATGCAAAGTACGCTCGCCGACCCCTGCGCAAGGATAAATGAGTATAGTACCAGAAGAAGAATTTGGAAGATTCTGATTATGATTATTCTAAACAATGCTTCTAGTCTTTTGAACTGCTACACTTCTCTGAAGGCGCCATGTTATGTAGAGAAAGCAATCGTTTGACCAGGTTACGTAGGTAACGTCTGTGATGTGGTTTTCTATTGAATCGAAATACAATTTAGTGTCCAGTTCAAGTGTCCAGTTGCGCAAGAACTAGGCGAGCTAAACTGTATGAGTGTGACAGATTAGAGCGAGCGCAAACTTGGATGGAGCAGAAAAGCATATTGAAAGAAGTGAAAACATTAAAGCCTCATATGTTTCCCACCTGTATGAAACGTCATATCCAACAGAAAAACTTGCCAAGGGTTTGGTGCGGTTGTTCTTCATCGCAAATTTTCTTTGGCGTGACATTTCTACATATTTCCGCGTGCACATTCATCAATTATTAACTGCTATTCTGGTCATTAGACAAATGTCGATTTTGCTAAGTTTAACTCCAAATATCTCAAAATTGCAATTAAATGAAGCTGTAAAACTATGTAACAAATTCTTATTGGCATACGGCCTTACCAGTTCTGTATTCACATTCGTCAATAAAACACGCGCTCCATGAGACGAGTTGCGAATGATGCGATCGTATGTACTCGTTGCGTTTTGAATTGTGTTGGTCTCGGACGACTTTATGTTGCATCATTTCAGTTGTCGTTGGGTTCGTGATACTATGGTACTATGGTAGGTGAATTCGCATACACTGTGCGAATAATCCGTATGGCGTGAATTAGTCTTGGGATCGTACGGAGAAAAGCGGCGAGGAAAACAGCTGTGAAACGGGGAATCTGAAACCGTCCGAATGCCGACAATCTGGCCTGTGCGCCTGAAAGCCGAAACTCACTGAAACTGCAGCCGGGCTGCCAGCTCCGTTCGTCTGAATTGTAGAGAATCGCAGCTCGTCAAGCTTTTCTCGTAAATTCGGTAGAACTCGAAGCGTGCAACATACACGGAAACGCTCTCCCTAATCTTCACTCGTTGAACGCGAGCTGCACGTTTCGATACCATGGGTAGGTCTCGACTCGCTGATCATTCCGGCTGGTATGGGTTGTATGTATTGGCTGGTGTGGTGCATTTTTGTGGCGCATCTCTCAGTACAAACACCAAACATTGGTTTGGTCACGCAGTAACGAAATCTCTTAAACAGAAGAACAGTCAAACTAGAGTGGATTTCAAACGATTTACTAATAGAGAAAGTCAAAGAAAATCATCATTAGAAGTCAGATCGGAGAATCTGAAAGCAAGACATGCTGATAAACGCTCATACAGTCAAAATATGTAAGCGTCACAGGCTGTTATGCTACATATGATTACGGTTATCACGACACGCCAAATAGCAAACAACTCCATATCTGTGTACACCAACTGGACCAAATACCCTAGTGATATGACCACTTGGAAAATAAGAAAGCGAATTTACACTTGAAATCTGCAAGTACAGGCTAACAACCAGCTCCGAGCGCAAATCACCACAGCCACATGCAGGAGACGTGAGTGATGACAGCACGCATGCAGTTGAAGTAGTTCGTGCCGCACACTAGGCAGGGACTTGGCGGTGCACTGCCGACTGTGCATACAGGTGAGGTTACGACAGGCAGAGTGACTCGCGGCATCTCTTCACTGCTGCTGCTGGCCTGCTGTGGTGGAGCAGTGGGCGCAGCAACAGCACTGCTTCAAGCTCTGCAGCGCCTGCTTCACTGCGCCGAAGCCACGCACGAGTGCGGCCACCACCGTCTCCTTGAAGAGACGCAGATAGAGCTCGGTGAAGAAGAGGTGGCAGAGAAGGCCGAAGAAACTGTTGACGTCGGTGGTCAACTTCACAGCCTGGTTGAAGCAGAGAAAGATGTTCCAGAGCAGCCCTGGGAATCCTTGACCGGAGGCGAGCAGGACGACTAACGCGAGCCCAGCGAGGCCCGAGAGAATGGAGAAGCTGATGGTGAGCAGGTTCAGGCCCACGGTGCCAACTAGCAGGCCGAAGTGACGTCGCAGTTTCTTGCGGCGCTGCTCCAACTCAGCTTGAGGCAGTCCCGTGCCTTCGCCGCTGGAAAACGCGCTGAATTTTCTGCGAATGATGTGCGAGTAGTGCAGTTGGCCAGTGAAGAGAACGATCAGAAGCGCCAGGCAAGAGACATGAGGGGATTTTGTGCACAGAGAGCGCAATATACCAGCCAACGGTAAAATGCCCGAGATGGTCGCTTCACGCAAGACAAGCGAGAAGCCGTAGAAAACCATCAGAACACCAAAACAGCCAAACGTCAGACGGAGGGGCTTTTCGGTCAGCACAGTCCCGCCAGCATGCACCATCATCAAGGCGCGCTCCCTCGCGAGAAGAAGTATGGCCAGCTGATTGAGAATTATGCCGGGGTTCATCACAAACAAGGTGTAGGTATCATCGGAAGCGAAACGCAAAACCTCAACTCCACAGCCCCGTAGGGACTCGGGAATGGCGCCCCACAGGCCCGTCGACTCCATCAGTCCGCTGGCGCAGTTGAAGGCGTCAGAGACGGCTTCGACCATGTGGAACCACATGAACTGGGTGTTACTGCCCTCGTCGCTGAGGCCCCGCCGCACCACGACCACCGTCAGGGCGCTGCCCACTAGTCCCAGTGGGGTGGTCAGCCACACGTCGAGCTTCGACACCCAGCGTATGGCCAAGGTGCTCCACTTGACGTGTCCGAAGTACAGAACTTGCAGGTGGTCCCTGTACTGGTTACCGGAGAAAAGCCGTTCTCTCTCCAATAGAAGGAGGCTGGGCTCCCTGAAGAGGAAGCACTGCTGGAAGGAGACCGAGCAGAAGTAGCGGGCCGTGAGCGGCAGGTGCTCCGCCAGCAGCCAGACAACGGCGGCTCTTGGGAAGCCGTGCAGCGCTCTCTTGATTAGCCGCAACGACTGGAATGAGGAGTTCCAGAGTCGATCGCAGTTCTCCATCTCTTGCAAAATCTTCGTCCGGTTGCCCACATGCTCAGCGGCTCTGGCCACAAAACAGGACCGCATCGCGCATTCAAAAGGATACTCGAAGTTGCGTTTCCTTAAACCGTCAAGGGTAAGTGTGCTCAGTCATTTAAGACACACCCTCACATGCTCACAAGGTGTCGTCCGAGTAGTCGAAAATGGCACCTCTTTCTTTGAATTCAATCGCGCGTCTGGCGTGGACCTTAATTCTGCAATCACGCCTTCCTTGTTCACGTTCGAAGGAACGTCGCAAGTGGAGAATCAATTAAGAACTCGCCTGGTCATGTTCACATTGGGCGCTGCAGCTTTGCCAACAATTAGTGACATGGCGGCAGCCGAGAATGCAATGGTGTTGATGGGGGTCATTGTGCCACTCATCCAAGTCACTGTACAAGCAACAGCAGTTGGACTGGAGTCTGCTTAGTTTCTGAGTTGACAATTAGCTACACTGTCTGACGTCAAGCACATCTTTGAAAACAAGGACTCGCCTGCCTGGGGCAAAGGTTTCGTTGTCCGGACAACACAGGGAGTTGAGCAGCGAAACGATATCACCGGAGAGCTTTTTCTCTATTTCTGGAGGATTTATGATCGAGCGAAAATCACAACGAAACAAGGTCCCATGGGAGGTACTCTGGTGCCCATACGTGTAAGCGCCAACCGGCCAGGGGCGGGGGGGGGGGGATAGGACCCCTCAGGGGGGGGGGGGGGGTCTGAGGCCCCTGGAGGGGGGGGGGGGGGGGGGGGGGGTCAAATGACCTAAAAATTTTGCTAAAAAAGTACCAAAAAAAGAAAATTTCGCAAAAATAGGCCTAAAATTGCCAAAAATCGCTTAATTTTGGTCAAAAATGTCCAAAATATAGCGCCGCAGGCGAAAATTTTGCTATTTTCAAGCGCCGCAGGCGAAATTTTTGCCATTTTTAAGCGCCGCCGCAGGCGAAAATTTATAAAATTTTAGGGGGGGGGGGGTCTTTTGGGGGAAGGCAGGAGGGGGGTACCGGGGGGGGGGGGGGTATGGGGGTACACTTTCGGCTGGGGGGGGGGCTTACCCCCCCCCCCCCCGGTTACACGCATGCTGGTGCCTAGCCTATGCGCAAAAGTTCAGTTAATTCTGAGACAAGTGAGAACCCGATTGATCACACGGATACAAAATTTCATTGGAATCAACCTGAACACTTGATTAGACTCTCAGAGGTGATGCACTGAGCATGAAAACTCCGCCTAAATAAGAGAACCAGTTTACCTGAGCCGTAAATCGAAGATTTCAGGGTAAATTTTATGCTTTATCTGTGTGCGGACTACTTTTCGAGCAAATCTATGCACCAGTGAACATGGGTTGGAATAATAAACGGGCACTCTCCAATTGACAGGCACTCTCCAATAAACGGGCAGGGTCAACACCCCTCGAAACAATAGACCGTTTGTTGGAGAATTTACGTTAGCCCATATGAATCCCGTTCGTCTTGTACATAGCCCATATGCGTCCTGCTCGTCCTGTACATAGCTCATATGAGTCCCGCTCGTCCTGTACATAGCTCATATGAGTCCCGCTTATACTGCACATAATCCTATTTGAAACGAACTGCTCATGAAACAAGCACATATTTTGGCATATGAACATGCAAATTTTGTCTCAAGCGGATGGATGTGGTACAAAGCGTGCAGGACACCCTGTTGTGCACGCAACCACACACGCACGCACGCACGCGAGCACGCGAGCACGCAAGCACGCACGCAAGCACGCACGCAAGCACGCAAGCACGCACGCACGCAAGCACGCACGCATGCACGCACGCACGCACGCAGGAACGCACGCACGCACGCACTCACTCACAGGTAAATATGTAAGGCTTCGTTCTTGCAGGTTCATCTTGTTTTGCAGTGCGACAATGAAGCTGACTCAATCTTCTCGGGTTTTTCCCAACGGTCGCCTTTGGCCCACTCACTGTTTGGGTGAGTCGCGCTGTTTGGAGGTCTCTGTATGAAGAGTTGATTCTCCAGTAAGACTGTGATCCAAGCAGTCACATCATGGTTGGCACGGCAGCGCCAAACCATAATGTGTTCCATCTCGGCCGCGCGCACCTTTTCCCATCATCACGATACTTGTTTCTCTGGCTCCGCCGATCAGAACTGGTTGAAATTTAGCACACTAAAGGACTTCATTACGAATAGATTAAATTCCAAATTTGGTGAAAATCGGTGCAGTGTAGCGAAAGTTACAGGCGCAAAAAGGATCGCGGCGCGTTTCTTGTCCCACGGGCGGGGGTGAATTCTTCTCCGTCTCCTTCTTCTTCTCCTCCAGATCACGCTCTAACGTCCATCAGCGCGGCAACATATTCGGCACATCTTAGCGTGTCGTTGTGACCTTTGCGAGGTTTTGTGTGGATAATTCTAGTCGAAAATGCTTTCCCTCAATTAATGCCGGTACCTACTTACTAATATTTCTCTTACAAATTGGTGGGCCGCGCGAAGCGCCGCATTTGTTACACCAGTGGAATATCGTTTAATACTCTTGCTTTTACATGCTTCACACCTGGAACATATTCATCTTTCTGCCTTTAGGCACTTTTACATGAAATGTATGTATGTATGTGCTGCCAGAGACGGATGGACAATTTTGGGAACGGTGGGGGGGGGGGCTGAAGTTTTGAAGTTTGCTCGAAAAGTAGTCCGCACACAGATAAAGCATAAAATTTACCCTGAAAACTTCGATTTACGGCTCAGGTAAACTGGTTCTCTCATTTAGGTGGAGTTTTCATGCTCAGTGCATCACCTCTGAGAGTCTAATCAAGTGTTCAGGTTGATTCCAACAAAATTTTATATCCGTGTGATCAATCGGGTTCTCACTTGTCTCAGAATTAACTGAACTTTTGCGCATAGGCTAGGCACCAGAGTACCTCCCATGGGACCTTGTTTCGTCGTGATTTTCGCTCGATCATAAATCCTCCAGAAATAGAGAAAAAGCTCTCCGGTGACCTCGTTTCGCTGCTCAACTCCCTGTGTTGTCCGGACAACGAAACCTTTGCCCCAGGCAGGCGAGTCCTTGTTTTCAAAGATGTGCTTGACGTCAGACAGTGTAGCTAATTGTCAACTCAGAAACTAAGCAGAAACCAGTCCAACTGTTGTTGCTTGTACAGTGACTTGGATGAGTGGCACAATGACCCCCATCAACACCATTGCATTCTCGACTGCCGCCATGTCACTAATTGTTGGCAAAGCGGCAGCGCCCAATGTGAACATGACCAGGCGAGTTTTCAATTGATTCTCCACTTGCGACGTTCCTTCGAACGTGAACAAGGAAGGCGTGATTGCAGAATTAAGGTCCACGCCAGACGCGCGATTGAATTTAAAGAAAGAGGTGACATTTTCGACTACTCGGTCACCTGGTGAGCATGCGAGGGTGCGTCTTCAATGACTGAGCACACTCACCCTTGACGGTTTAAGGCAACGCAACTTCCAGTACCCTTTTGAATGCGCGATGCGGTCCTGTTTTGTGGCCAGAGCCGCTGGGCATTTGGGCAACCGGACGAAGATCTTGCAAGAGATGGAGAACTGCGGCCGACTCTGGAACTCCTCATTCCAGTCGTTGCGGCTAATCAAGAGAGCGCTGCACGGCTTCCCAAGGGCCGCCGTTGTCTGGCTGCTGACTGAGCACCTGCCGCTCACGGCCCGCTACTTCTGCTCGGTCTCCTTCCAGCAGTGCTTCCTCTTCAGGGAGCCCAGCCTCCTTCTATTGGAGAGAGAACAGCGCCTCTCCGGTTACCAGTACGCGGACCACCTGCAAGTGCTGTCCTACGGACACGTCGAGTGGAGCACCTTAGCACACCGCTGGGTGTCGAAGATCGACGTGTGGCTGACCACCCCGCTGGGACTGGTGGGCAGCGCCCTGACGGTGGTCGTGGTGCGGCGGGGCCTCAGCGACGAAGGCAGCAACACCCAGTTCATGTGGCTCCACATGGTCGAAGCCGTCTCCGACGCCTTCAACTGCGCCAGCGGACTGATGGAGTCGACGGGCCTGTGGGGCGCCGTTCCCGAGTCCCTACGGGGCTGCGGTGTTGAGGTTAAGCATTTCGTTCCCTATGCTACCTACACCGTGTTTGCGATGAACCCCGGCATAATTCTCAATCAGCTGGCCATACTTCTTCTCGCGAGGGAGCGCGCCTTGATGATGGTGCATGCTGGCGGGACCGCGCTGACCGAAAAGCCCCTCCGTCTGACGTTTGGCTGTTTTGGCGTTCTGATGGTTTTCTATGGCTTCTCGCTTGTCTTGCGTGAAGCGACCATCTCGGGCATTTTACCGTTGTCTGGTATATTGCGCTTTCTGTGCAGAAAATCCCCTCATGTCTCTTGCCTGGCACTTCTGATCGTTCTCTTCACCGGCCAACTGCACTACTCGTACATCATTCGCAGAAAATTCAGCGCGTTTTCCAGCGGCGAAGGCACGGGACTGCCTCAAGCTGAGTTGGAGCAGCGTCGCAAGAAACTGCGACGTCACTTCGGCCTGCTAGTTGGCACCGTGGGCCTGAACCTGCTCACCATCAGCCTCTCCGTTCTCTCCGGCCTCGTTTGGCTCGCGCTTTTTGTCCTGCTCGCCTCCGCTCAAAAATACCAAATACTGCTCTGGAAAATCAACCACCTCTCCAACCAGGCTGTGAAGTTGACCACCGACGTCAACAGCTTCCTCGGCCTTCTCTGCCACCTCTTCTTCACCGAGCTCTATCTGCGTCTCTTCAAGGAGACGGTGGTGGCCGCACTCGTGCGTGGCTTCGTCGCAGTGAAGCAGGCGCTGCAGAGCTCGAAGCAGTGCTGTTGCTGCGCCCACTGCTCCACCACAGCTGGCCAGCAGCAGCAGTGAAGAGAGCAGTGGCGCCGCGAGTCACTCTGCCTGTCATAACCTCACCTGTATGCACAATCGACAGTGCACCGCCAAGTCCCAGCCTGGTGTGCGGCATGAACTACATCAACTGCATGCGTGCTGTCGTCACTCACGTCTCCTACCTGTGGCTGTGGTGATTTGCGCTCGGAGCTGGTTGTTAGCCTGTACTTGCACATTACAAGTGTAAATTCGCTTTCTTATTTTCCAAGTGGTCATATCACTAGGGATTGGGTCCTATTGGTGTACACTATTTGACGTGGCGTGATAACCGTAATCATATGTAGCATAACAGCCTGTGACGCTTATTATTACTGTATGAGCATTTATCAGCATGTCTTGCTTTCTAGTTCTCAGATCTGACTTCTAATGATGATTTTCTTTAACTTTCTCTATTAGTAAATCGTTTGAAATCCACTCCAGTTTGATTATTGTTCTTCTGTTTAAGAGATTTCGTTACTGCGTGACCGAACCTATGTTTGGTGTTTGTACTGAGAGATGCGCCACAAGAATGCACCACACCAGCCAATACATACAACCCATACCAGCCGGAATGATCAGCGAGTCGAGACCTACCCATGGTATCGAAACGTGCAGCTCGCGTTCAACGAGTGAAGAGTAGGGAGAGCGTTTCCGTGTATGTTGCACGCTTCGAGTTCTACCGAATTTACGAGAAAAGCTTGACGAGCTGCGATTCTCTACGATTCAGACGAACGGAGCTGGCAGCCCGGCTGCAGTTTCAGTGAGTTTCGGCTTTCAGGCGCACAGGCCAGATTGTCGGCATTCGGACGGTTTCAGATTCCCCGTTTCACAGCTGTTTTCCTCGCCGCTTTTCTCCGTACGATCCCAAGACTAATTCACGCCACACGGATTATCGCACAGTGTATGCGAATTCACCTACCATACTACCATACTATCACGAACTCAACGACAACTGAAATGATGCAACATAAAGTCGTGCCGAGACCAACACAATTCAAAACGCAACGAGTACATACGATCGCATCATTCGCAACTCGTCACGCGAGTTGCGACACATGGCGCCCGTCTTTTATTGACGAATGTGAATACCGAACTGGTAAGGCCGTATGCCAATAAGAATTTGTTACATAGTTTTACAGCTTCAACTAATTGCAATTTTGAGATATTTGGAGTTAAACTTAACAATATCGACATTTTGTCTAATGACCAGAATAGCAGTTAATAATTGATGAATGTGCACGCGGAAATATGTAGAAATGTCACGCCAAAGAAAATTTGCGATGAAGAACAACCGCACTAAACCCTTGGCAAGTTTTTCAGTTGGATGTGACGTTTCATACATGTGGGAAACATACGAGGCTTTAATGTTTTCTCTTCTTTCAATATGTTTTCTGCTCCATTAAAGTTTGCGCTCGCTCTAATCTGTCACACTCATACAGTTTAGCTCGCCTAGTTCTTGCGCAACTGGACACTTGAACTGGACACTAAATGGTATTTCGGTTCAATAGACAACCACATCACAGACGTTACCTACGTAGCATGGTCATACGATTGCTTTCTCAAATAACATAGCGCCTTCAGAGAAGTGTCGTAGTTTCAGAGACTAGAAGCATTGTTTAGAATAATCATAATCGGAATCTTCCAAATTCTTCTTCTGGTACTATACTCATTTATCCTTGCGCAGGGGTCGGCGCGCGTACTTTGCGTAAGAGGTGATCCAGGTAACGGTGACAACGAAGAAGACAAGGCTGAGTACGGTGAAATTCACTATCAGGCCCTCCCGGCAGAGGTACTGGTAGCAGCTGAAGAATGCGTGTAATTAGCTCCAGTTAGTGCTACCCACCCCCCCCCCCATTCTTCACACAATAAGCCCCACCCCCATCCCCCCCCCCCCAACAACATCCATAAGCGAGTTTGAAGCTAATGCAAGTCAACTACCATAAGGATTTGGCAGTAGATACAGTAACATGCGCAACGATTTCGAGCAACTGAAGCCTATAGGCCTGATTCAGAGTCGGCTAAGCCTAAGCAACAGTCTTGGGTTTCTTAGGTTCATAGCGCGGAAGTTGCAGAGCCTGCACTAAGGGTCTGAGTCCAATCCAAAGCCTATGTCGAAGTCTGACCCTAAGACAATGGTCCTTGGGTACAAAACTCCCCACTCACGGCGTATAGATGTATCCGGTGGTCGCGTTGGCGTAGGTGTAGTCTGTGATTCCATAGGCAAACGACCACTCGGCAATGCCCATAACAGAGACGCAGGCAGCGCCCAGGAACGTCGCAAAACCTTTGACAGGTCGTTAGAAAAATTATTGTCTGTGAATGAACAGGAACAGGTCATCATTCTAATACCTACCAACGAATCGATGGACCGGTAGAAGCCAGCGACGACCGTCCAGTCCGAATTTCGGGAAAAGGAAGCCCACAAAGCCAAGGATGTACTGAAGACGTCACTGCGTCGCCGTCGTTGTCGTCGTCGTCGTCGTTGTCGTCGTCGCCGCCGCCGTCGTCGTCGTCGTCGTCGTCGTCGTCGTCGTCGTCGTCGTCGTCGTCGTCGTCGTCGTCGTCGTAAGACTTACTTGCAGCACGTAGACCACCAATAGGGCCACACCTCCCCACGAATGAGCAGAATACAAGTGTCTGACCATAACAATTTCCTTGAATCGCCAAATGGCCACAATTCCAAACACTCCAACTATCACCCCCACGAGATGGAAAGCCGCGTGGAGAATTTTCGTGAAGAGTTTCGCGTCGTGCCTGTGCGCTCGGTAGGCCATAATCGCTGAAAATTGTAAATTTACTACTTTATTAACTAACTTTAGTCGATTAGTTTTAATTGATTACTTGATCGAACTTAATTTAATTCAATAAAGTAGATCTACCATTTTGTTAATTGACCGACTCAAATTTATCAACTTGTTCCAATATTTAATTAACTTATTATTTATTTAAACTAGATACAACATATGATTATTTTGAATAACCCACCTTCCCCTTGCAGAAACAGGAAACCGACCACCATTAAAATCGGGTGGTAGTGCGCCACTCTGCGAACATCGCCAGTGCCTGAGCTTTCAGTGGGGTAAAACCATTGCAGGCCAACCGTTCCCTGTTTGACACTAGTCGGTAGTGGAGCCGTGCCGAATAGCGGGAAGTTTGCCTGCGAATTGGCTTTCGAATGAGAATTACTTGATTGTCATTATCAAATGTTGTTTAGCCTTGCCCATTAGAACTACTTAGCTATCAAACAAAGCGAGTGTACAACTAATTGGCTACAACCACAGATCAGAGGTATTTGGCTTGTGCAAGTCAAAGCATCCTAGCGTCGCCTCACAACAAACTGGAATCACAAGTTCCCAACGCATTTCAAAGACGTCTAGAAATTCTAGAGGACTCTCAACTGAAACTGAAACTCACAGCATGGTTTCAGTTATTTGAATGGCTACCTTCGATTAATTTCCGCAGATTTGAAACTACCTAGGTATCAAACATGTAGATGTTTCTTCATAGGTGTGTATTTACATAAGTCCAGATATGCAAAGCTGCTGCAGCAAGTTTAGAAATCGCTTATTTGCCCACTAAATATCACCCCAAGAATTATTTGAGCAATTCATTGTGACGCTCTGAACCTTCTATAAGTGACACTCAGTTTTGTTACGGAAACTCGAGAGGAGGCACACATAAGTGAAACTAAAACTGAAACTCAGTCAACAGTCAACACCATAATTTAAGCTGAAACTGTTTCTCTTGCGGCTCACCTGCCAGTAAAATACCAACACAACCAGGGCATAGGCGAAGAATTGGGCGACGGCATAACCGAAGCTGTAGTACCGTAATCTTTCGTCCGTCTTTCGAACTTCCTCGTCCGTTTGCAAGATGGACTTCTGTTTGGCCATTTTGTATCAGGCTGCGGTACCCTATGAAATTGCAACGGAGAATGTGTATGTACAGTTGCTGGCATGCGATACGCTTTGCTGCGGCCTGGTGCTTCACAGTGTGACACGACACGATACGATTTATGACACGTTACGTTGCTATCGCATGGCTCTATCCCTAAGCAATACACTAAAGCAATACAGCGTGATAGAATACGATATGTGAACAACTTCCATTCTAGCTACATATTATTTAGAACCCTCAAGTATGAAGTACTCGACAATATTTACACGCTTACCGGCGACACCTGGTTTGTCCGCCACTTGTAGTACAGTCTTGTGTTGCACTGAAGCAGAAGTCTCGCGTGAAGAAAACACGCTATGGCCGTCACGCCCTAAGCCGCTATCAAGAAAGAAGCGCCGCAGTATTTTACAGGCGTGTGTGTGTCCGCGCGCTCACTCTACCAGTCAGGAAACGACTATTGGCGCGAAGCTGATAAGCGAGTCGACTGGGTGTGCGTTGGCTGCTTGCTAGACTTGCAGCGCTTTTTGCGAGCGGGTTCTCATGCAAACTGTATTAGTCGTCTTGAAATGGCACTTATACCGCGTAAAACATCAAGACAAGGCGGTACACGCAAAAGAAGGTGTGCAAAAGAAGTGCCAATTCACATTGACAACGCAGCGCCTTACGTTCGTCGTTCACCTGTAGTATTGACCACTTATGAAGTAGCTACAACAGTCGCGTTCTACTTGTAGTTGTATCACACAGTCATTTCCTATGTCCTACCACAAAGAGCGTCTGGATTCCGTGTGCGTCACTAATTCACTAGCGGGAAGTCACGGGTTACAATCGCAGCACTCCTGGCTTAATAATGGTTAGGTTTTCCTCCTTTACTGTGCTGTGGGGTAGGCAGGCTGGGTGTAGACCGGCGGTTGGCTTGAGGCCATAGGTATGCCACCCGTTGTTTGTTGCCGTTGATTTCTAGGAATGAAATAGCATTGTATTTTCACATTTAAGTCGCAATAAAATTCAATTTCGTGTCATTTTGCTCCACTTAATGTTTTGTTTAATTTTATTTCCGCTAATTTAAGTTTGTTTGACTTTAATTCAAATAATTGATTCACCTGCCTACAATTTAATTTAATTAAATCATTAATTCAATTTAGTGTAGTTTACTTAATTTAATTTGATTGCAACTTTGTCAACACTACTTTGATTTCATTTCGTTTAATTTGATTTTGTCTAAGTTAATTTAATGCAATTTTTTAGTCCGTTTAACACTGTTTAACCAAGCTCATCTACACCCATCACTGACGGTAACCTCATTCCACTATTGCAAAATACAATCGCTCTATCTATTCTTCAACGTATTTTGTTCACGTTCGGGCGCTCCTTCCCCAGAAATAGCCGCAGGCCAAACCCCCTCCAAGACAGCCGATGCAACACAACACTGGAAGGACTATGCTGAGGATCAATGATATGCCACCGACTACCAAAGCTCCGCCACCGTCGGTTTCGTCGTATTGGCGTTTCTGACGCTGTTTAATGCCTGAAATGTGGAGATTGGCTGTAGTAGTAGCGAACCACAGAAAAACTTGAAATATACATTCAGGTCTAAAATTTGCAAAAGTTGTCGGCAAAGTCACAGAATTGGAAAGTTGAGGCAATTGAAAGGACTGATTAGTGTAAATCTGTCCCCTGATAATGCAGGAAAGTAGGGTTCCAATGTACATGTAGTTTCAGTGACCAGTAAAGGTCAGCTCTTGTCAAACCTGCTTGCCCTGTGACGATCACGGCAATACCAACGACCGCAGCCAACAACAGGAAAATGGCACCACTTTTCGAAGACATCACTTCTCTCTCAATGGTCATCCATGAACCCTTTAACCAGGGCAAAACTTACAAGAGCTAGACGTCGATTCGGCCGTTCCTATCAAACAGCTTAGTATAATGTCAACAAACTCGCAGTACCATGGTTTCGCTATTGAGTGAATTTCATACCTGTAACGCTGGGGGGGGGGGGGGGGGGGGGGGGGGGTCCCCCCCCTGGCCGGAGATCTCCCCCCCCCCCCCCCCCCCCCCCCCCCCCTACCCCCCCCCTACCGAGCCTGAAAGAAGAAAGACTCCCCTCCCAAAAATTGGGAAAATTTTTACCTGCGGCGCTATATTTAGGCTGTTTTCCATCAAAATTAAGCAATTTTTGGCACTTTTTTCCCTATTTTTTGCAAAATTTTCTTACTTTTTGCCAAATTTTTAGGTCATTTTGACCCCCCTTCTCGGTTTTGGAAACCCCCCCACCCCCCCCTAAAATCCGGATTACCCCCCCCCCGCCCCCCACCCCGCGGGGGCGCGTTAAAGGAATGGAAATTTGGAAGTTCTTGCTAAACTCTAAGGCGGGCACACTTTGCATGCCAGCAACACTTGGAACTGCGAACGGATTGTCATGAAATGCACACGCTCGCAGAGAGAACTTGACTTATTTTGTTTGTCGCCTAGTCATGTTTGGACTCTTCTGTGGGGCTAGTCAGACGTTGCAGGGCGTCAGAGGAAATTTTGCCTCGAGAAGGTTCACAACAAGTTCTAGATCGATGAGAAATAGCGCACCATTGTCAACAAAACTCGCTATATCCATTAGTTGAACGACGGCTGCACACCTTTCGTTACAACACTTTCGCTCTACCCCTTGTGTGCCCGTCGTGTCCTGGCTTAGCGAAGCTCTAAAAGCCGCAACGTTTGGTGAGAGCGCTTATCCAAGAGAGTCGGCCTTTTACGAACCGAGGCACCACTTTATCAGTCCCGAAACGATGTGACACGCGCGTTCCCATGCTCGCACATCTACGTTCAACGTTCTGCACAAGACGACACCGAAGTTTGGCCAACACATGGGGCACACAGAAACAACGAACGTGTGACACAAGATGCACTTCGCAAGATTTAGGCGCGGATTCTCTGATGTGCAAGTGTTTGTGCACTCTTCACTCAACGATTGTAGAAACAGTGATATCGGACAGAAACCTGCCGAATTACGCCTGCATGCTTGCAATAGTTGACTATTTACATATTGTTAAAGGTTGCAGTTATTGGCCAGGTTAATGTGTGGCTGGGTAAGTGGTTGGCTGTCCGTAGCCCGGGGGGTACTGGGCTTCGCTTGAGGGTGGGGCCATCACTTGACCGCCCACCATCTGCTGCTGGTATCCGCCGTACTCGTTTCTAAACATTACGTTGAGTTTTAAATTTGAATTCAATTTTGAATTAGATATTATTGTGAAGTGTGTAACTACTGCGCTTACAGTCTTCGTTAATTTATTTCTTGCCTACTTGGAGATACATTTTGAATACTTAATCGGATGTGTGACTGGACGTTGCTTGGGAGTGATCTTATCTTCGCTTTGGTATTTGTATGAGCTTCCTGCCAAAGCGATGAACAATTATGAGCGCAATTATGCTAAAGCGATTAACAATTATGAGCTTAAGTTAACACTCATTGTGAGCGCGCTTTGTGGTTGAGTTGATCTCAGCACACCTGTGTCGTCTAGCCGCTGCGGGCAGACAGAACGCTAAATAGCGTCCAAGTGACAGAAAATGGCAAACCCTGAAATGACATTTTTTGGGTTGAATATTTCTCGATGTGCAAAACCGAAATTCCCTGTAAAATTTTTAACTTTTTTCGTGGTGTACACCGAAATGTACTGGCATTCTCGTAAAAATAATGGGACTGACAGATAGGGTGACAGAAAATTGTCGTATAATATTGCGAGTGTGCGGATTGCGATGTAAGCAAAATATAATACACGATCTACACACCCTCTCAGTAGACTACTTGGAGATGCCCTCCACTGCACTTCTGTACTATGCACACCGTGAGTGCATTGTTATTAAGTAGTAATTTTGGTATCGTTGGATATAGCCAATACAACTACACACAGAAATGGATTTGTCAATGCCTGCCATACCCAAGGAGTGCTCATATCCTGTCATTTATCTACAGACATATCTATCAAACAGATCACATTCAGTTTACACAGTGGCAACAGCAGTTGCATCAACAATCGGTGGGACTAGTGGGCTACAGATAACAAAATGTAAGAAATCATGATGTATAGTCTCCTCGGGTGTTGTGGTAGGACTTCCAGCATATGCTGACGCACATCAGCTTACAACCGGAATGTGATCTGTAAACTGCAAGGAGAGAAGAACTATCAAAATCACTAGAAAGTCCCTGTATACAGGCGCAAGCCTGAGTGGCAGTCCTGCCTGATTGCAGTGCTCACACCCAAATGAAGAGTTACACATGTTTAGGTATAGCAGCTGTGGTTCCCTGTATATGGCACAAGTCACTGAGCCAGAGTTGAGAACAGGGCTTCCGAACAGGATCTGTAAACTGCAAAGAAAGAAAACCTATCAATATCACTATGTAGTCCATGTGTACAGACAAAAGCTTGTGAAGCAGCCAGCCTTTGGTGAGTGCTCAATTCTTAAAGCTAAAGCCCCAATGCAAACATTCCCATTCAGAATGGGATCAACCCCCAACCCATTCAGAATGGGATCTGTCAATCACAAAGAGAGAAAAACTATCACAAACACTAGAAAGTCCATGTATACAGCCAAAAGCCTGCAAGGCAGCCCAGCCTGTTTTAAGTGTTCACACACAAGATTAAGCATAGCAGTTGTGACTCCAAGTTTATGGCACATGTCAACTATTCTGAGTTGAGAATGGGACTTCTGAATGGGATCTGAAAACTGCAAAGAAAGAAAACCTATCAGTATCACTATGTAGTCTATGTATACAGACAAAAGCTTGTGAAGCAGTCCAGCCTTTGGTGAGTGCTCAATTCTTAAAGCCCCAATGCAAACACCCATTCCGAATCGGATCTGTCAATCACAAAGAGAGAAAAACTATCACAAACACTTGAAAGTCCATGTATACAGCCAAAAGCCTGCAAGGCAGCCCAGCCTGTTTTGAGTGTTCACACACAAGTTTAAGCATAGCAGTTGTGACTCCAAGTTTATGGCACAAGTCAACTATTCTGAGTTGAGAATGGAGCTTCTGAATGGGATCTGAAAACTGCAAAGAGAGAAACAATGTCAAAACTAGTAAAAAGTCCGTGTATACAAGCAAATGCCTGAAAGGCAGTCCAGCCTGTTTGCAGTGCTTACACCCATTGCTTACATTGCTTGCATCCATTGCTTACACCCACTTTAGGTATAGCAGCTGTGATTCCCTGTCTATGGCACAAGTTGACTAGCCCAACTTGAAAACATTGCCGTTGAATGGGGCTGTGAACTGCGAGGAGAGAAAACCTATCCAAATAATTATAAAGTCCATGTATACAGACAAAAGCCTGTGAGACAGTTCAGCTTGTTTGCAGTAGTCATACCCAAATGAAGAGTTACGCATGGTTAAGTACAGCAGCTGTGATTCCTTGTCTATGGTACAAGTCAATGAGCCTGAGTTGAGAACAGGGCAATTTTTGGGTAAATCCATCTGGAAGCAGGGTGTGAGGTTTGTCGAGGTTTGTACACCCTAATATAGCCAATCTGGTATGTTAAAAAGTTATGTTGATAGGCACATTCAGGACAAATGGTGCCTTCCGGTGGTCCTTCGCTCGGTTGTAATACACTTTATAAACCAAATGTTCAATTGTACCATTTACAGTGTCACCAGGAGGATATTTTGACTTTTCATTTGTGTGTTTCTCACCACTCATTTTTTACTAACGTTCATGTACAGCCTAACTAGCACACATGTTTGAGCATAGCAGTTGTGACTCCCAGTTTATGGCATAAGTCAACTCTCGTGAGTTGAGAATGGGACTTCTGAATGGGATCTGAAAACTGCAAAGAACGAAACAATGTCAAAATCAGTGAAAAGTCCATGCATACAGGCAAAAGCCTGAGAGGCAGTCCAGCCTGTTTGCAGTACTCACACCCAGATTAAAAGTTACCCAAGTTTAGGCATAGCAGCTGTGATGCTCTGTGCATGGTACAAGTCAATGAGCCTGAGTTGAGAACAGAGCTTCTAAATGGGATTTTAAACTCCAAGGAGAGAAAAACTATCCAAATCACTAGAAAGTCCATGTGTACAGGCAAAAGCCTGAGTGGCAGTCCTGCCTGTTTTGCAGTGTTCACACCCAATTCAAGAGCTAAACCAGTTTAGGCATAGCGGCTGTGATTCCCTGTCTATGGCACAAGTTGTCTAGCCCAACCTGAAAACAGGACCACTGAACAGGGTCTGTAAACTGCAAGAAGAGAAAACCTATCAATATCACTACAAAGTCCATATATACAGACAAAAACCTCGTGAGGCAGTCCAGCCTGTGTAGATGCGCATGCAGCCAAAAGCCTGCAAGGCAGTCCAGCCTGTTTTAAGCAGTCACACACAAGTTTGAGCATTGCAGTTGTGACTCCCAGTTTATGGTATATGTCAACTATCGTGAGTTGAGAATGGGACTTCTGAATGCAAAGAATGAAACAATGTCAAAATCAGTGAAAAGTTCATGTATACAGGCAAGTATACACAAGTTTAAGTATAGCAGCTGTGATGCCCTACCAGTTGTGATGCCTTGTGTATGGTACAGGTCAATAGGGCTTCTGAATGGGATTTTAAACCCCACGGTGAGAAAAACTATCAAAATCACTAGAAAGTCCATGTGTACAGACAAAAGCCTGAGTGGCAGTCCTGCCTGTTTGCAGTGCTCACACCCAAATCAAGAGTTACATGAACCACCAAATCTCCTTCACAGTCAGTGTTGGAATAGACTAAATGTATTATAATGAATTGGATGTGGGAAGGCTAGATAGTGTTGGGTGTAGTATGGTAAAGAAAGGGTTGCCAGACAACCATTTGGCAGGTGGTCCCCGATGACGTGTGTTGGTCAGTCTTGTTAAGCCTGTGTACAGCTGAGCAAGGAATCAATAAAGATGGCTGTGTAGAGCTGGCTTTCCTAGCTCGGAAGATGCTGCTGCCTTGGCCATCCTGCATCAAAATGATTCAGCATGTCCAGAGCGTGTGAGGCAGTCTTATAGACTTGCCTTTGGACAGCCGGCCAGTGCGCTTTCCTTTAGAAGGAGAGTACGGGATGTTGTGTATAATTCTCAGTGGACAAATGGGGAAATGCACATTGGAAAATAGCATTTCAACACAGGCAATTATTGCCTTTATTCATAACAAATGCGTGGCTGGTAAGGTAGTAGACGCTATGTGCCAAACAAACACCTTGTGCAAACTGATATAGTATTATCTGAGAAAAATTTGTTTCGATGGGCACAGGGTATTTTGGCTGTACTTGAATGTTAGTAAAAATGATCACGAAAAGGAATTTTCTTAGGATCAGCCTGGTGACACTGTAAATGAAACTATTGAAAATTTGGCTTGACAACCGAGTGACGAACCACCAGATTTTAGCATTTGTCCAGAATGTGCCCATCGACAAAATTCTATTACGTATGAGACTGGCTTTTATGGGGTGTACAAACCTCGAAAAATCTCACACCCTGATTTCTAGTGGATTTATCCTGAAATTTTTTCTGTCATTCTGTCATGACAGAAATCAGGCCGAATTTTCTGTCTGCTCGCAAGGGCTAGAAGAATGCTAGGTTACTCATGTCCCGCTATTTGCATTAGCATTTCACCAAGCCTATTACTGTATTGATACTTTCTGTCTGACCACATTTCTTCATTTCATACTTTTCCATTGCTATCATTTGTTTGTACTTCACCTGCCGGCGCTCCTTCCCCAGAAGTAGCCACAGGTGAGTCCGCCTCCCAAGCAGCAGAGGCAAATGAGAAGGTTGAACACCACACTAAATATCATCATTGTGAGGCTCATTGCCACGGCGTCACCTTGGGTGCCGCTGCTGCTGCTGCCCGTTCGCTTGTAGGTGTAGCTGGTGTACTGACGCTTCACGCGTTGGTTGCCATTGGCGCCTGAATGCGGTGTGTGGGTCGGTGCTACATAGGTGGCTGGGGCATCATACATGTACGTGTAACCGGGGGGGGGGGGGTATGGGGGGTAAGCCCCGCCCCAGCCGAAAGTGTACCCCCCATACCCCCCCCCCCACCCCCCCCCCCCATGTAAACCCCCCTCCCCCCTCCCCGAAAGACCCCCTAGAATTTCAAAAATTATTGCCTGCGGCGCTTAAAAATGGCAAAAATTTTGCCTGCGGTGCTTGAAAATAGCAAAATTTTTGCCTGCGGCGCTATGTTTTGGACGTTTTAACCAAAATTAAGCGATTTTTGGCATTTTTGGCCTGTTTTTGCAAAACTTTCTCACTATTTGGTACTTTTTGGCATAATTTTTAGGTCATTTGACCCCCCCCCCCCTCCAGGGGCTTCAGACTCCCCCCCCCATGAGGGGTCCTATACCCCCCCCCACCCGACCTCCCCCCCCCCCCCCTTGGCCGGTTCGCGCTTACACGTATGTGGGGCATGCTACGTCAACAAGACATTGCATCCAGGATTCGTTTCCCCATAGCTGCCGGAGGGTTTCCGTAGGTACACTGTATGTGTGATATTGCAGAATGGAGTGTTCCGCGTGTTATGCTCTAGGCGGATATTAATGGCGAAATTCGAAGCTCGCAGGGTCACGTGCAAAATGGAAGTCGTCTGTCTGTGAAAGAGGATGTGCCACAGCGCGGAAATTTCTTGGTGAATGCCATTAAGCTCTCAAATTCTAACAGTTTGACTGAAGCAGTGTCTGCTGATCAAATACATATCTCCGCATCACCAACTCGAATCCGCCTGCACAGCAACAATGGTCAGAGCAACGATGACGGCAACTAGCAAGTGCAGAGCGGCGGCCATCTTGCTTTCTCTCCTTGATTTGATCTTCCTCTGCACTTAGGGCGCGCACACGATTCGCCTTGCAGACACTACTGGCACATGAGTGTATGGTGGTACATAGGCAACGACTGCGATGTGCCGAATCGCACAAGTTGTGCGTAGACAGACAGTGCGCATGCCTTTACGCCATCCTCTCTACCCATAACATCCATTCGTCATTGCGTAGGTTGTTGTGGGGAGGGGGGAAGGGGTTGTGGTAAGTGTTGGAAAGGGGAGAAGATCGGCTAGACAGACGCGCGTTGGCAGATAGTGTTGTGTCGTTCGCGCGTTGCGCTACAGACCTTGCAAGCACTTGTACCAGGAAGCAGCCGTTGACTGAAAGGTTGCGTCAATCGGATTGCTCGCATGCAACGGTAGGCAAGACGAGTGACTCAAGTCCGAACTTTCCCGATTTGCAGTACCTAGTTACTTCGCAGCAGTGGCGGATCCAAGATTTTGGAATGGTGGGGGGCGGAATTTTTGAGGCCACAGGGGGGACCAAGATGCTATAAAAACACATAAAAATATTTGCGCCGCAGGCAAAAATTTTTGCCGATTTTGGCCTACCTATGTTAGTACAACAAGCTGTTTTAAAAAAGTTGAGTTGTTTTATTAATACAGAGTAATTTGTGAGTGTTTTAAAGTGGAAGAGTAAAAGAGTGGATACTTTTGTAAAGTATTTCGAAGCCTTTCCGATATGACGCACGCCCGCCCGGAGTCCACTATTCATGCGCTACTTCTGACACGCTCCTTTCTGAGGGATTCTTGCAAGGCAACATTGGGATCGCCCGGGATTAATTTTTTGAGCAAGGCACACGCATTTCTGAGCGGTTGTTGCAAGGCAACATTGGGATCGCCCGGGATTAATTTTTTTAGCAGACAAAGTTGTTCGTACGACAAGAGTTTAAAAAAACAAAAGTATTTCTTTAGTAATGACCGCTCAACAACTGTCTCAACGTAAGCTCTCGAACGGTCGAACGAATGCCGCTCTACGACGGAAGACGACCGAGTTAGAGAAGTTTTGCGTTTTGAACCGTTGGGTTACTGTAGCTCGCAATATTCAAACTTTTGAGTTTTGACCAATAGAAGAACAAATGATCGGTGAATCGAGAACTATCCAACCAACCCAAGGTCGTCTCCCTACGACGCACGCTGAGCGAGTTAGAGCGATTTCTGCGTTAAAAACGCGAGAATGTCGCTTTTCGTGTTGCGTGTTTGCGTAATTAACAATTTTTTTACGCCAAGTGAAAGAGCACGTCGAGACCTTTTAGTTGACCTATCGCACGCCGCTCTACGACGTAAGACGAGCGTGTTAGAGCCGTTTTGCGTTTTGGACACTCGGGTTAGTCTAGCGCGCGCAATTCAAACTCTTGAATTTCGAGTTCTCTTAACGGAATTATCAGCGTGCCGAAACCTATTCAACGAACTCAAGATCGTCTTTCTATGACGGAAGACGAGCGAGTTAGATAAGTTTCCCGTTTTAAACCTTTGGGTTACTGTAGCTCCCGAAATTCAAACTTTTGAGTTTCGACCAATCGAAGAACAAATGATCAGTGAGTCGAGAGCTATCCAACCAACCCAAGATCGTCTCCCTACGACGCACGCTGAGCGAGTTAGAGCGATTTCTGCGTTAAAAACGCGAGAATGTCGCTTTTCGTGTTGCGTGTTTGCGTAATTAACAATTTTTTTATGCCAAGTGAAAGAGCACGTCGAGACCTTTTAGTTGACCTATCGCACGCCGCTCTACGACGTAAGACGAGCGTGTTAGAGCCGTTTTGCGTTTTGGACACTCGGGTTAGTCTAGCGCGCGCAATTCAAACTCTTGAATTTCGAGTTCTCTTAACGGAATTATCAGCGTGCCGAAACCTATTCAACGAACTCAAGATCGTCTTTCTATGACGGAAGACGAGCGAGTTAGATAAGTTTCCCGTTTTAAACCTTTGGGTTACTGTAGCTCCCGAAATTCAAACTTTTGAGTTTCGACCAATCGAAGAACAAATGATCAGTGAGTCGAGAGCTATCCAACCAACCCAAGATCGTCTCCGTACGACGCACGCTGAGCGAGTTAGAGCGATTTCTGCGTTAAAGACGCGAGAATGTCGCTTTTCGTGTTGCGTATTTGCGTAATTAAGAAAATTTGTAATGCCAAACGAAAGAGCACGTCGAGACCTTTTAGTTGAGCTATCGCACGCCGCTCTACGACGTAAGACGAGCGAGTTAGAGCCGTTTTCCTTTTAGACCTTCGGGTTACTGTAGCGCGCGCAATTCAAACTTTTGAATTTCGAAACCTCTTAGCTGAATGATCAGTGAGTCAAGACCTTTCCGTAGAGCCCAAGATCGCCTTCCTACGACTTTCCAACGCTGAGATATAAGAGCGTGACGGACGGACGCACGCACGCACAGACGCACGCACGATAAGCTCTCGTAGGGGTTCGCCCGGCTGAGGCCGGGCGAAAAAAATGCTTTAAAATAGCGCCGTAGGCAAAAATTTGGGCTATTTTGGCCTATTTTGGCACAAAAGTACTATAAAATAGCGCCGCAGGCAAAAATGTTGGCCGATTTTAGCCTATTTTGGAACAAAAGTACCTACTATAAAATAGCGCCGCAGGCGAAACTTTTTTGCTCTGGAGGCGCTGCCGCGCAATTTTTTTTTCTCGGGTGGGGGATGGGGAGGCGGTTTGGCCGAATGTGGGGGGGGTGGGGGAGGAGCGGACGCACAGCCGCCCCCCGCCTAGATCCGCTACTGCTTCGCAGAGTGACGTCGTGTTCATAACTATGACTTTCATAACACTACAGAGCACTCACTTGCCATAACTTATCGCTTAGTATTCCACTTTGCTCTCAACGTCCTTTCACTCTGAATTTTATTTGTTTGTTTAATCATCTTTCGCTTATATCATACGCGTGTCGTGTTTTGCATTGTGTAACGTTGGTACACTTTGTTGTATTGCGCTAAAGTGTTTACAACGTTTCCGTAGCGGCACCACCTGTTCGCGCACTGCGCGGCTATAGAAGTCTGTATGCCTACCTATTGGACACACAAACGCGGACAACTTTTCGATAAGAAGACATACATACATGCATCGCGACGGCAGCGGCATAATATGGCTACAGAAGGAATTGTTGTGATTCAGACTGGAGGTGGGTAGACTATAATGAGATTCCAGAGGTCATTCAAGCAATTGGCAAAGCCTGCAGATTCCAGTGTTGGTTCCGTTGTTGACTAATTCGTGTGGGCAATCACGCTAACGTACTGCCCAAACGGGTGATGAATTAGTGTTGTCTTTGCTTCGCTGCACAGGCACCATAGACAAACGGTACCCAAAGTCGGTCGGCGGCTACGCTTTCGAGATCGACACTCCAGCAGCCGGCAGAGTGCTTCAAAGAGCAAGAGTTGGCAGCAAAACGTACCGAATTATCACAGCTTGCAGGAAAGATAGTCAAGACGTAACCGACGCAGACAGGTATGAGCGTTTGCAAACACTAAGCCCTATTCTAGTCGGCAAACAGTATAGGGTTCCCAAAGCTTAGCAACGCGGTGCTTTATAGGCAAGACTTGCTAATTCTCGTCAAAGCTCAGCCTGAGACCAAAATCCTCATCACTCATGGAACCGACACTATTCTGGAGACTGGGCAATTTCTAGCCAAAACACTTGTACTCTCGCAAGATGATACTGCCCAAACGGCTGATGTCAAGACTTTGAAACATCAAGCCAATGCGAAGCCTATAACAGTTGCGCTGACGGGCTCTTTCCTCCCAGAAGCTTTCAAAGACAGCGATGCGGGTGAGTAGGGTATGTTTACTGTAGCTATTTGCATAGATAGCATGCATGCATAGCCACCGTAATTATGTCCTAGGGTACCCTTAGACACCGTATACTGGAGCATCAGAAATGGCCATTTCGGCAGGATATAAAACAGTATTTAGTGTTATTTAACACCATTTCTACAAGATAATCTGATACTATCGCAGATTTCAACGTCGGTTTGGCCATGGGGTTGTTGATGGGACAGCCGCAACCGGGAGTATACGTTTGTATGAATGGGCTATGCGAAAGAGTGGACAAATTGGAAAGGGATACTGTAAGTGGCGAATTCAAAATTGCGAATGGCTAGATGAGGAGATACAGTCGTAAGAAGAAGTCTATGCGAGTCACGGGGAAGATCGCAGATCGCGTTTCGCTTTGTGCCCCTTCAGTGATTGTGACACTTGTGCTACACATTGGCATCGTTGCTAGGATGCTAGTGCGACCATTTGTAACAGTGGATAATGTTTTTAACGGTGAGTCAATATACGAAGCGATGCCAGCGGTTTGGGCATTTATAATGTTGGCGATATCACGTTGGCGCTACGCTTGCTAGCCTTATACAGGGCTTTTTTTTAATTCGGCAAATGGGAAACCCGAATATCTTTTGCTATGGTGAACCAATTCGAACGAAACTTTTACACAATATAGTCGACATATGTCCATGATATGTGTTGCTTTTATACAGCTCTTGGCTATCGCAAGCTCAAGTTACAGTACCACAAAGTTGAGTCCCAAAAATTTGAGATTTTGCGCAAGCTGGTATGGCTTCAAACTTTCCTATCTTGCTCGATTTGCGTCACAATGGAGTGAGACTGCGTGCATTAGATTTGAAATAAAACAACCTTTTATATGCTTGATGAATCAACTCTGTGCGATGTACCGTGCTTGAGATACAACGCCTGAAAGTTGGATCCAAAGTACCGGAGTTGCGCGAGGAGGCCGAGGTGGCCAAGAATGACGCCTTGCGGCTGGTGATCTCAACTTTGACGTGTCGTAACTAACGCCATGTGGGACCTACGCAACTCGTTCTTGGAACATATGAAAGCTTGTAATCTTCTCAATTTAATGAATGTAGCCCCGTCAAAATTGGTTGAGAAACGTGCGAGTTTTGCGTAATTTAATCGTGTGCAACCTCAATTTCCCAGTTACATTTTTGACGCCTTGTAACTTGCGGCCACAAAGATGAATTGACACCTCAACATAACACATATCATGGACATATGTTGACTATATTGTGTGCAAGTTTCGTTCGAATTGCTTCATCACAGCAGAAGATATTCAGGTTTTCCATTTGCCGAATTAAAAAAAAACCCTGTAGAAAACGTGACAAGTCGCGCAATTGCCCTTTCATTTCATCGGCATCTGTCGCAAACTCGTATGCTTTATGTAGTCGCTCCGTCATCGTTTTGTGTGCTCTGCTAGTGTGTGTCTATGTGCTTCTAAGAGGCTACACTTCAAACAGAACAGAATCGAACCACTCTTTCCATTGTGTCAACGCCCCCTCCCTCTCTCCCTCCCCCACTCGAGATGAGTTTATAAGCGGATTTACGGACGGAGATGTTTGCACTTGGCACATGCAGTGAATCACTGCGGAACGTTGGTTCCATTGTGCTTGAAAGCGGTTGGAACGCACGCAGCTGGCTGGATGAGTAAGCGAAGTTTGGAAAAGCGGGCTTTTCAAAACGCTGGCGAAAATTACGTTTAAAAATGAATGCCCCAGGATTGTTCTGCCTCGCTCTCGCAGGTCAGGTGACTACTCTATACGCAAATCCGCATCAGAGTTGATTTTCAAGCTAGAATTGAAATAATCTGGCTACCTAAGTCTATTCATTAAAGTATCAATTTAAAATCATTGATTTGAATTTGATATGATCAAAGTGGTAACTTTGCACCAGTATGCGCCAGCATCAATTTTGCACGACATAATTAGAGTGGCGCCAGTTTTGCCATCAAAATGTTTCCAGTGCATAAGTGAAATTTCTGCCAAGTTAACGTGAAATGCATCTCATTAATTCTCCCTCATTTCAATTCTAAGCCTAATTCTGTGTACTCGAATTGAGTTTTATTGAAAACCAAACCATTTCAGGCTTCTTGTCCGGTTTGACGCTCTGTTCTGCGCTGCTGTTGCTCTCACTTGATTTCCTGCCCATCCAGCAGCTATTACAATGCCTGAACCAGTTTCAACAATACACACTGCTAAGCGAGGCTTCGACACTGCTGCACAAGCTGCAGTCACACAAATATGGCGCCACTGTTGCAAAGTGGACCGAAATTGCCAACTTTGGCCTATTCATTATCGCGACCACTCTTCTGCTTATATCAATCCTAAAGCATAGTCGCGTAATCACCTATCCGTATTTGATAACCCACGCGATATTGATGGCTCTACAAACGTCCACCTTTATCGCCTGGCTCATAACAACGCAATCGGCGCTCATTGGTCAATTTCGAGTTCAAGTCACCGCTGGCGAGATGGTGATTGGTGGGATTCTGGTCGTGAGGGTCGCGTTCAGTTTAGTCTGCATTATCGTTGGAGTGATCAGCGCGAAACGAAGGGAAGAAATCAATGAATTCACAAGTGGGGAAAATACTGGAAGTCGACAAAGACGAAAAGAGGACCCAAATGAAGTGCGAATGATCAACGCGTACTACTAACTCTGATCAATGTTTGGAGCCACTGCACTGTCTGTATGTTGTTCGTTTAATCAATTCCTCGACTTCGCATGTATGGTATGTGTCTCGCGGATCGGCTTTCACCCGAACGCTGGATTATTCTCATACCATACCACCATTCTCATACCACAATCACTGGACTATCAGAGGCGCAGAGTCGCTTATTGGGTGCCATTTTCGTCAATTCGCCACCTTTGGGTTCTTTTAGTGTCCGCTAGAAGTTAGCCACCTTTGGGTTCTTCTAGTGTCCGCTAGAAGTTAACGCCGATGCCGACGCCAGGGTAGAAGTTGTCGAACGGGTTCAGGCCCGCAAAGACCCCCAATTCGCTTCCGCTCGGCAGCTGTTTGATCACCTCTGCGCCGTAGTAGTGGGACTAGAGCCTTTAGCCCGTAGGAGAATCTCTATGGTCAATTGCGCATAGGCAATCTGCAGAGCATGAAGGAGATAACGCAATCATCGAATTCAGTGACCGCAGGACACTATAGTTGGATCTCAAGTAATTAGACCCTGTGCTCCTGCCAGTGCCTATGTTTAGGATTGCACCATCTCCAGTGCCTGTAAATACACAATAGACACTTGGGTTTAGCTCATAGACAATTGAGTTTAGCCCGTAGAACATTTCAGATAGATCTCAAGTCATTCGACCTTGTGCCCCTGCCAGTGCCAACGTTTGGGATTGTACCCTCTCCCGTGCCTGTAAATACACAGTAGATGCTTCGGTTTAGCCCATAGACATTTGGCTTTAGCCCGTAGGAGATTTCAGATAGATCTAAAGTCATTTGACATAGATACAGAGTAGTTTGATACTGTGCCCCTGCCAGTGCACGCAGTGCCTGCGAATACACTTTGGAGTCTCACAACGACAACTCTTTAGTGAATGGTGACACTGTAAAGTGCTTTTGGCGCGAAATCAAACGTCAGTCACTCAAAGGTGTTTTCAGATTGATCTAAAGTCGTTTGACAACGTGCCCCTGCCAGTGCCTGCATTTACCCTTGCACCTGCTCATGTGCCTCTGAATACACCTCAAAGTCTCACAGCGACAACTCTGCAGTGATTGTCGACACAATAGCGCGAAATTTCCACCAAAGTGGCATGCAGCCACTCCATAGAGCTCAGAATGCACTGTGCAGTCGATATTTTCGTGATTTTTGTGGAATTTTGACATTGACCAATGTCCACAATAGGAGATGCAAAACTACAGACCACGACGGTTGTTTTAGTGTATAGATCATCGCGATCCGTCAACCCTGTCGAGAGTTATCGTGTTAACAGACAAACAGACAAACAAACAAACAGACAAACAAACAGACTCTATGGCGCTTAGTATATAGGAAGGAGGACGGTGGCGGAGTGGGGAGCGTGAGTTTAGTTCTATCGGGCTCACTTTGGGAGAGCGCGTTGCACGAGTTGGTTGGTAATTGCGCCTTCTAAGTCACGGCGAATCCGCCACCCCCCCCCCCCCCCTCACATTCGCCTCAGGGGAAGAATACAATCTGTGCTGCTGCGCGCTTATAGCAAAATTAATTCCTCCCTGCGAACCTCTCAATTTTGCCTGCGGCGCTACTTTTGGGCAATTCTATAGCTTCGAAAGTTTAAATTCTCAAGAGTTTCAGTCTACGACGCAACCTTTCGGCGAACTTTCGTGTCACCTTCGACCCCTCTCTCTCTACGGCCTCAAAAGCGGCCTCCAACGCAATGCCTACTGCATTAAATAGAAACTCATTTCAGTTTTAGTTTCAGTTAAAATTATGGTGCTGGGCTGGCTGAGTTTCAGTTTCAGTTTCAGTTTCAGTTATGCCACCTCTCGAGTTTCAGTTTCAGCAGTAGAAGGTTCAGAAAGTAACAACGAATCATCCAAATCATTCTTGGTGGATGATTTTTAGTGGGCAATGAAGCAATTTCTTAACTTGGGATATCATCTTTGCATAATTGGACCTAAATATGAACAAAACGTCTAGATTTGCTGAAAAACTTGGCAATGATTGTAGGAAATCTGCCGAAATTAAGCAAAATTTGGCATTAAAATAACTGAAACTAAATCGCTAGTTTTAGTTTCAGTTTCAATTATGGAGTCCGTGCCAGTTTCGATTATGTTTTCGTTTTAGTTAACTGATTGTAACTGAAACTGAACTAGCTCAAGTTTCTATTGGTCACCGTGTGTGCAACGCGCGTACGGTGTGAAGCGGTCAAAGGAGCTGGGCCGTCTCGGCAACGGAAGCGTCAATCTTGTCGGGTTGAGTGAAATGCCGCGACCCAATGGGTACGGTGGCACTGAAAGCATAGAGCGATAACTCAGTCTGCTAACCAAGAACAGAAGTCTTAAAAGTCTATACGTGTAACCGGTGGGTATGGGGGGGAGGGGGGTCAGCCCACCCCTAGCCGAAAGTGTACCCCCATACCCTCCAGGGACCCCCTTCCCGCCTTCCCCAAAAGACCCCCCCCCCTTAGAATTTCACAAATTTTCCTGCGGCGCTTAAAAATGCCAAAAATTTTGCCTGCGGCGCTTGAAAATAGCACATTTTCGCCTGCGGCGCTATATTTTGCACGTTTTTCACCAAAATTAAGCGACTTTTGGCACTTTTTTCGCCCGGCCTCAGCCGGGCGAACCCCTACGAGAGCTTATCGTGCGTGCGTCTGTGCGTGCGTGCGTCCGTCCGTCACGCTCTTATATCTCAGCGTTGGAAAGTCGTAGGAAGGCGATCTTGGGCTCTACGGAAAGGTCTTGACTCACTGATCATTCAGCTAAGAGGTTTCGAAATTCAAAAGTTTGAATTGCGCGCGCTACAGTAACCCGAAGGTCTAAAAGGAAAACGGCTCTAACTCGCTCGTCTTACGTCGTAGAGCGGCGTGCGATAGCTCAACTAAAAGGTCTCGACGTGCTCTTTCGTTTGGCATTACAAATTTTCTTAATTACGCAAATACGCAACACGAAAAGCGACATTCTCGCGTCTTTAACGCAGAAATCGCTCTAACTCGCTCAGCGTGCGTCGTACGGAGACGATCTTGGGTTGGTTGGATAGCTCTCGACTCACTGATCATTTGTTCTTCTATTGGTCGAAACTCAAAAGTTTGAATTTCGGGAGCTACAGTAACCCAAAGGTTTAAAACGCAAAACTTATCTAACTCGCTTGTCTTCCGTCATAGAGAGACGATCTTGAGTTCGTTGAATAGGTTCCGGCACACTGATAATTCCGTTAGGAGAAGTCGAAATTCAAAAGTTTGAATTGTGCGCGCTACAGTAACCCGAAAGTCCAAAACGCAAAACGGCTCTAACACGCTCGTCTTACGTCGTAGAGCGGCGTGCGATAGGTCAACTAAAAAGTCTCGACGTGCTCTTTCGTTTGGCATTAACAATTTTGTTAATTACGCAAACACGCACCACGAAAAGCGACATTCTTGCGTTTTTAGCATAGGAATCGCTCTAACTCGCTCAGCGTTCGTCGTAGAGAGACGATCTTGAGTTGCTGGATAGCTCTTGACTCACTGATCATTTGTTCTTCTATTGGTCGAAACTCAAACGTTTGAATATCGCGAACTACAGTAACCCAAAGGTTCAAACATCAAATGGGCCCTAACTCGCTCGTCTTACGTTGTAGAGCGGCATTCGTTCGACCGTTTGAAAGCTTACGTTGAGGCCGTTGTTGAACGGTCATTCCTAAAGAAATACTTTTGTTTTTTAAACCCTTGTCTTACGAACAACTTTGTCTGCTAAAAAAATTAATCCCGGGCGATCCCAATGTTGCCTTGCAACAACCGCTCAGAAATGCGTGTGTCTTGCTCAAAAAATTAATCCCGGGCGATCCCAATGTTGCCCTGCAAGAACCGCTCAGAAAGGAGCGTGTCAGAAGCAGCGCATGAATAGTGGACTCCGGGCGGGCGCGCGTCATATCGGAAAGGCTTCGAAATACTTTACAAAAGTATCCACTCTTTTACTCTTCCACTTTAAAATACTCACAAACCACTCTGTATTAATAAAACAACTCAACTTTTTTAAAACAGCTTGTTGGCCTATTTTTGCAAAATTTTCTAATTTTTAGCACTTTTGGCAACATTTTTAGGTCATTTGACCCCCCCCCCCCCCCTCCATAGGCCTCAGACCCCTCCCCCCCCCCCCCTGAGGGGTCCTATACCCCCCCCCCCCCGACTCCCAACCCCCTGGCCGGTTGGCACTTACACGTATGCTTAAGTCTACGTAACTGTGCTTTGTGAGCCTCACGAACTTCCATACGCACGTACGGAGTCGACGCATCCATTGTGGCAGACTCGACTGGCCATGGCAGTAGTTAATATAGACACCCTGCTGTGAGGGTTCCCCCATGCTGGCGATGGTACAAGTGGTCTCCCCAAGTCGATCGATACAATGTCGCTGTGACGCCTTTCCGCCTAGACCCCTTTGTCGGCTCCGTTTACGCGCGCGTACGCACGGAGGCGCGAAGCGCCTGCCCCCTCGCCCCTTTACCCTCCCTCCGCCGGATGGGGAACGAGGAGGGGGTGGGGGGCCGCGTTCGAGCGCCTCGGCGGGAGCGGCGGGTCGCAGCACACCCGACGATCGAGACGACAGAAACATCGCCCCCGAAAATCACTAGATGGAGAGCGTGAACCTTTGTCACTTCGGGAGACTGGACTGAAAACCGCCATTGCGCGAATCGACGTTCGAGCACTGTCACAGACTGGCCAAAGGTTGCAGCTTCTTGACAGGAACCGTCGTTTCATTCTGAAAGCCGCTTCAGTTGCCATTCCAAAGCGGGACGAGTTGCCAAAGCCCCGCCATCGTTGCGCGTTTCAGATTGACAAACGTCGGCCTGAATGATTGTAGAGTGCGAGAGGGCACTTTTCCACAAAGACGCAAGCCAGCTAACCATAAAGAAGCCTTTCGTATGTACATGCGAGTCGCGCCGATTTGAATGTTAGGTCAAAGCTCACCCATCCAGCAAGAGGTCATTCGTAATTTTGGGAGCGAATGAAAGCGAAGCGGTTTCACAGCCTGAACCGATTCAGGCGTCAGAGCGCGTTTCACGCTAGAGCGCAATCACTTAATTCGCAGCTGGCATCTCTCAGACGAGTGGCGCCGCGAAGAGAGAGAGAGAGAGGCGAGCGCCGTCGAAGCCGCGAAAGCGCCGCTCCTTTCAAGTCTGCTCTGTAAGCGGCGATTAAAAGGAGCGAGTCAAACCATTCGAAGTTTGGCGCATACGTACATGTAGGTACGCAAAGCAAAAGTAGGGCGCCTGTTCCAAAAGCTAGGGCGCAGTTTGCTCGAAGTTAGTGATCGTGAACAATCCAGCGTGGAGCTTTGGCCCAACCTACACGACTAATTTGTTTAGGCGACAGCCAGCCGAAGCTAGAAACAGCGCTGGGATTGCATGATAGAGAATAGGGAGGGAGCGCCGCTCGATTTCTTAACAAGGGAACGCCAAGCGCTCCTCTCGCGAGAGACGAGTTGCGTCGCCGCCCTTTAGAGAGAGTGTCAGGCGAGCGGACAGCGCCAAAGTTCCCTTCCCCCGTCGCGATGCGAAGCCAAAACTTTTGGAACAAAACTCGGAGGCAATGAAACTGTAACGGGAGAGCAGCGAAACTTCTGTAACAGACTTGCAAACAACTTAGGGGCTACGATTGACAATGCTGGCCGCTTCTGTTAGTGAGTGCAGTAGGCAAAGTATGTAGGTACAGGGTGCTCCAAAATCTGAAGGGTGATACTTTGACAGCAAAGCAAAACGCCTGTTCCAAAAGCTGGGCGCAGTTTGCTCGAAATGAGTGATCGTCAGCAATCCAGCGTGGAGCTTTGGTTCAACCTACACGACCAATTTGTTTAGGCGACAGCCAGCCGAGGCTAGAAACATCGCTGGGATTACATGGCAGTGAAAGCGCTTCACAAAAGCCAGAAGGCGCCTAGGGAGGGAGCGCCGCTCGATTTCTTAACAAGGGAACGCCAAGCGCTCCTCTCGCGAGAGACGAGTTGCGTCGCCGCCCTTTAGAGAGAGAGTGTCAGGCGAGCGGACAGCGCCAAAGTTCTCTCCCCTGTCGCGATGCGAAGCCAACAAATGGGGCTTTGCAACAAAACTTGGAGGCAATGAAACTGTAGCGGGAGAGCAGCGAAACTTCTGTAACAGACTTGCAAACGCAACTTAGGGGCTACGATTGACGATACAGGCCGCTTCTGTTAGTCGGTGCATTAGGCAAAGTATGTATGTAGGTACAGGGTGCTCCAAAATCTGAAGGGTGAAACTTTGACAGCAAAGCAAAGCGCCGCGCGCGAGTGCGAAACTGTAGCAGAGCAGCAGTATCTGTAACAGTGCAAACGCAACTTGGGGCTACGATGGGCGATGCCGGCCGCTTTCTGTTAGATACAGTGTGTAGCTACGCTCGGTGAAATTGCTCGCTGCTAAATTGGTGAAACTTTGACAGCCAAGCAAACGACGCGCGCGAGCTGGAGAGGGGATAGCCGGGAAGGCGACGAATGAGCGCCGGAGTCGCCGCGCTCCTCGCCGAATGAAAGCCCTTTGTCTAAGCATTGTCGAATTAGGTTCTCACGGCTCGAAAAGCGACCCGGACGGGTGTGTGAAGGAGGGGAGGGGAGAGGGGCGGAGAAGCGTGGGC
>JASAMZ010007627.1:0-11344 GCA_030248115.1 Linhomoeus sp. GSCO2_2 | reverse complement strand
TCAGACAGATTAAACTTGCACACGACAAACACAACACTTGTCCATCAGTGTTGTAAAGAAACGGTACAGTTCGAAGCTAACGCACACGAGCTACAGGGTGTCAAACTTGTTGTCGAATTTCGAGGGGTTTGCATGAATCAAACCGCAACAACTCTTTCGTTTCAAAAGCAATTTGGATGCAACTGGTCTGATAAGATAGCCCAGTAAACGAGCTTTAATTTGTCACCAAAACGAGCTTCCTAACTTTATCAAGTGTCGTTTCGCAGCTTGTAAAATTTGACACTAAGTGGCGTGAAGGGGCTCCAGTGGCGAAATGGCGAATCTCCAGTGCTGCAGACACACTCATGCCGAAACTTGGTGACATGCGAAATGACACTAGATAAAGTTAGAAAGCTTGTTTTGGTGACAAATTAAAGCTCGTTTACTGGGCTATCTTATCAGACCAGTTGCATCCAAATTGCTTTTGAAACAAAAGAGTTGTTGCGGTTTGATTCATGCAAACTTCTCGAAATACGACATCAAGTTTGACACCCTGTAGCTTGTGTGTGTTAGCTTCGAACTGTACCGTTTCTTTACAACATTGATGGATAAGTGATGTGTTTGTCGTGTGCAAGTTTCACCTGTCTGAGTTAACCCACGCAAAAGTTATTCAACTTTGCGATTTACCACATTAAAAAAACACCCGGTAGATAAGTTGTAGACTTCTGACAAACTCGGATTGTTGCATGAGTCTACTGTGTGTCCATCTGTCGAAGGCGATCGCGTTGAGCCGCTCACTTGACGGTAACCGTCACGATCACAGCAGTTACACATCTGTCATCGCCAAACAATAGCAAACAACGACCAGGCTGACCAATACGCAAACTGCAAAGGCGTGACCGCAGGTTTCATTCTTAGTACTCGTCTAGAAAAACACGTGCTTGACATTCTGGTTGGTTGCAGGGGTCTTGGAGAAGTGAGGCCAACCATACATGCTCAGGGTTCTGAAAGGTGGTGAATCGGTTTAAGGCCCAACGCAACATTCAAATTCTACCGTAATCAACTCACGGCATTCGTAGTGGAACTCGAGCAGGTTGTCGGTGCCTGGACAAGGGTCGCCCCCGAAGTTGACGTCTTGCACGAGGAAGCTGCAGCTGCGCTGGCCGTCACAACTGCAGATTTGGCCAATGAAGCGTCCGATAATGCCCGCCAATTAACCAAAATTCGGCCAAAAAATTGTTAAAATCCAAAAGCGAAATAGAGACAACAGACGAAATACTGCGCAGCTCGCAAGAATGTGTGAAGAATTGTTGCGTTTCCAGAGAAGTACGTTGGGGTGAGGGAACACCTGGTTGACCCGCTCCACCGTCCACATTCTCGGCTTGGAGCCTTGGAACCCCCCCCCCCCCCCCAGTCACCCCGTGTTGCACGGACGATGCTTCTAGGCACTTTGCACCTCACCAGCAAGCAACCCACACGCTCTGCAGATACGTCTTGCCGGTGTTGCTGTTGGCGAAGCAGTCGGTGGGGTGTCCCGCCTGGTAGTTGCAGCCGCTCGTCACCCAGCGGCCGTAGTTGACGCCGTCGACGATGGCGACCGTCGTTCCCGCTGGGCAGTCGATCGAGACGGTGCCACCCTGGCACATGCCGACGTACCGCTTCAGGGCTGCAGAGTGATTGATCCGGTTACCTACTACCTACCCGTGATTGCCGGTAATGCAATTACTACCTTACTGGAGTACTCCAATAATCTCCCCTCCCCACCTCATTCGCCGAGGTATGTACCTACATACAGACAGAAAATATAAATACGGGAGTTTTAAATGGGCGGAGTGCTCAGATTGTACTGTGTATGTACAGTAACTCTTGACACGATGGGAATTCTCCACAGGGCAGTAAGCCTGTCTGTCTGTTGGTCTATAAGAAGCTAGACAGACAAACAGACAGAGTGCGCGAAAGCTAGAGCGTCTCTAATAGCTTGCATGCTGCGAAGATAATCGCTCGCCATGCAGAACATCCACCGCTTAGCATTCACCAAAGAACGATTACCCTTCGATACCCACCCACCGCATCTGAAGGGCACCTCGAGAAACTTGGTGGTGCCCGAGCAGGGGTCCGATCCTCCAAAAGTGGACCAGCTCACCAGTAGGCTGCACGTGTTTTTGAAGTAGCCGCACCTGCGACAGGACGAGTTCCATTTTTCACATCGGTCAACCAATTGACCGTTAGTTCAAAGCGGCGTCACGAAATCAGCTTCGAAGTTCTCACTCCTGGCCCACAACTGTATTCACTGCGCCGCTGTCAGCGAGGCAGTTGTTGATGCCTCCATTGCCACAACGCGAAGCCTTCCATCTTCCGTAAGCGGCCGGCTGATACAGAACGATGTAGGTGTTCGCGGGACAGGAAATCGTCAGTGTTTCGTGGTCGCATCCCAGCGCCGCGTCGTTTCCTGCGAGTTTAGGGTGAAGCCTCTATGTGGGTTCGGCATGCAGTACAGTGTTCGCAGGGGACCCAGACAGGCCGAATTTATCAAGTGAATCCGTAGCCTCCAACCAACCAAGGGAAGAACTGAACAGCATGGACCCCACCTAAGCAGTCGGCTCCCCCCACGGCCGTGCCATCGTCCGCGCGCCACGCTCCCTGCTGGCACTCGACCTGGAATCCTTGGCCGGTGTCACATGCCAAAACCGCCCCCATGCCAGAACCGCCCCCCGGCGGTTTTGGCATATGCCAGTTTCGCCCCCCGGCGGTACTGGCATATGCCAAAGTCGCCCCCTCTATGCCAATACCGCCCCCTCCCCGCTTTCACTTCTGGTGAGAAGGGTGAACAAGTTGTTCGTGATGAGAGATCGGTACTATGTAACCCCTTCTGCTCTATCCCAAAATGACACCTGCTTGCCACTTGACGCTGCCAGCGGTCAGCGCAGATACGTGTAGGCTTAAGTTTGGCTCAGTCAACTGAGACTACGCTGGGACATTCTGAATGAGTCCACCAATTCACTACAATCTGTAATTCCGGTGCTGAAATCTAAAATCTAAGTCAAGCATTCCTCCAGATCCTCTCTGTCTGCAGTGTACTAATGTCCAAGTTATTCCTGAAACTGAAACCATATTACGTAGTTACATGCTAAGCGTTTGATTTAAATGACTGGACGACAAATGGAAGTAGAAGTGCAGTCTTACCAAATGGTGGTAGATGACTTTCAAGGGGCAGATGACGGACCCCACAAACCGAATCCCAGTTGATTCGTTTGCTAGGAATGATCACAGACCGACACGCAAACCCGTATTCTCGTAGCTTGGCAGATTTGAGCATGGCACTCGGGTGCATCCCACAAGTGCAAGGCCCAAGTGTGAATGCCTAGGCATACCTAGATAGGAGATAGACACAACACTTCTTAAACAACAATCTTCTACTCGATTCTCTTACACGTGCACCTTTCTCTTGCAAGCATCGCCAGCCACTGTATTCCGTACCCGAGCGGTCGTGGCTGCTGCTTGAGGCAGACATAATTCAATGACAGGCACCTTAGAAAGAGGGGGCGGAATTGGCATAGAGGGGGCGGTATTGGCATGTATGCCAAAACCGCCGGGGGGCGAAACTGGCATATGCCAAAACCGCCGGGGGGTGGATTTGGCATAGAACGGTTTTGGCATGTGGCACCGGCACCGGCCGGGGCCACCGTCGCCCCAGCATCGCTTCCTCCACCGTCGTGAAGCCGAACGTGGAAGGCGCTGTTCTGGCAGGAGAAAAAGGCCGTAGTGCCATAGGCGTACAGGCCGCCCGCGTCGGGCGTGTCGCTCAGCTGCATGTCCGCGACGAATTGGACTGGCGACCATGCCAGGGTCGACAGAGGCTCTGGGCACTCTGAATTCGTTTCCGCGAGTGGCTAGCCTGCTAGCGTCATAGATGCATGACGCAATAGTGCTTGGTGAACTCCGGCTCACCATAGGATGTCTGGCAGGACAGTGCTGTGATTGGCTTGCTCAAGTCGTCGACCCATTCTCCATCCTGGCATATGACTGCCAACTGCGCGTCTGGCGGGTCGGATTCCACTGAAGCGAGCAAGGTCGCGAGTTGCCCAATCGTCTACAGGACACAAAATGGGTCATTCGAAGACCGTCGGGCACTCCGGTTGCTGTCATGACCAGTTTTTCAGTTGCGTTCAGGCACCGCACAGCCGCTGTCGTTCCTGGCGGGTAGCGCCCATTGGCGTCCATTGTCTGATCGTACACCCCACTCTGGTTGAACTCGAGCATGGAGATGGCAATGGAAGATTCCAGGGCAGGGCAGCTGGTCACTGCAGCAGCACCACACAGGCAGGTCGCTGCACCGCTTGTCGCAACATGTGCGCTGACGGCTTGCGACTGTTGCTAGCAATGGTAAACCTGATACACCACAACTCGCCTTGACACGACAGTGGTCCATCCATCTCTCGTCCTTCGATCACCCACTTCCCGTTGGTGCCGCAGTGGGCCTCCAGAACTGCGCTGCCAAAAAGGTGCGTGTGTCCTCCTCCCGTGTCAGCCACCTTAGCCGCAGCTGGGCACTCTATAGTGGATGTGGCGCCGACGGCGTTTTCGGCAGCATCCGCATTTTCAGCGCTGGGTCGGCGGCCTTCCAGATTCGCCACTGAGGTCACTTTGCCACAGCTGACGATCTCTGAAGAGTAGTCGTGTGCCCGTGCATCCTCTCCAACTGAGCAGAACGGTTCGCAGTGCATTCACGGTTGCTTCTCAGAAACAGCGCGGTGAAGCTGCCGTCTTGGATGGGTGTCTTGGTCAACACCTCGTCGACCCAGTAGAAGACGCAGCGACCATCGTCGGCGCTGATGGCGAACCCGGCGCACCTCTTGTCCCCAAAGCAGACTACGGCGCAGGTGCCTACAGTAAGTGTATTGGGCTAAGAACATTTGCCGAACGGCAACAGAGAGCGGCAAAGGACTCGCTTGACTGTCCGTTTACGGCGGTCCACGACGCGCCGGAGCAGCTCGTTTCAGCGCCTGTGGCGTTCAGACGAGTGCCGCTCTTCGCGAGCTCGAACGTGTCGCCGATCGGCGCCTGGCCGCTCCAACGAAGGCACCCTGCGTAGGACGGACGCGAAAACGCGCAACTGAATTCATTTCGTAGACAACGACACGACGTCTTACTGGTGTTGCAGTCGGCGTCGGAGTAGCCGTCGGAGCAAGCCGCAGCGCGGACCGGCGAGAGGGGAACCAGAAGCGACAGCGGAACGAAGCTAGCAGCCAAGGATCGCATTTCGGCTAAGTAGGCACACGGCAAGTAGTGCACACTCTGAAAGCCCAGACTGTTTTGAAGCAGGCGCTTCGATATCCCCACTCTGACGACCTCTACCTCCGTTTCTATGGTTGTCACCACGAGCGCACTGGGTCGTCGTCGACTCGTCTCTCGAGCTGTGCGTTGCTCCACTCAATCACAGAACTCGTGGGCGAGATCATCCCAATTCCCCGTCTTGCCGACTCGGGCCTGACAACCGCCGTTTCAAAATGACTGCATTTGCGAGATTGCGACAACAAAACTTGTTTTGACGAAGAAGTTGTGGGAAATAGTATTACGAACAAGCTGTTTTAAAAAAAGTTGAGTTGTTTTATTAATACAGAGTGGTTTGTGAGTGTTTTAAAGTGAAAGAGTAAAAGAGTGGATAATTTAGTAAAGTATTTCGAAGCCTTTCCGATATGACGCGCGGCCGCCCAGAGTCCACTATTCATGCGCTACTTTTGACACGCTCCTTTCTGAGGGGCTCTTGCAGGGCAACATTGGGATCGCCCGGGATTATTTTTTTGAGCAAGACACACGCATTTCTGAGCGGCTGTTGCAAGGCAACATTGGGATCGCCTGGGATTATTTTTTTGAGACGACGAAAATGTTCGTAAGACAAGGGTTTTAAAAAAACAAAACTGTTTCTTTAGGAATGACCGTTCAACAACTGCCTCAACGTAAGTTTTAAAACGGTCGAACGAATGCCGCTCTACAACGTAAGACGAGCGAGTCAGGGCCGATTTGCTGTTTGAACCTTTGAGTCACTGTAGCTCGCCAAATTCAAACTTTTGAATCTCGACTTCTCTTAACGGAATGATCAGTGCGACAAAACCTATCCAGCAACTCAAGATTGTCTTTCTACGACGCACGCTGAGCGAGTTAGAGCGATTTCTACGCTAAAAACGCGAGAATGTCGCTTTTCGTGGTGCGTGTTTGCGTAATTAACAAATTTTTTACGCCAAGTGAAGAGCACGTCGACACCTTTTAGTTGACCTATCGCACGCCGCTCTGCGACGTAAGACGAGCGTATTAGAGCCGTTTTGCGTTTAGGACCTTTGGTTACTGTAGCGCGCGCAATTCAAACTTTTGAATTTCGACTTATCTTAACGGAATTATCAGTGTGCCGAAACCTATTCAACGAACTCAAGATCGTCTCTCTATGACGGAAGACGAGCGAGTTAGATGAGTTTCGCGTTTTAAACCTTTGGGTTACTGTAGCTCCCGAAATTCAAACCTTTGAGTTTCGACCAATAGAGGAACAAATGATCAGTGAGTCGAGAGATATCCAACCAACCCAAGATCGTCTCCCTACGACGCACGCTGAGCGAGTTAGAGCGATTTCTGCGTTAAAAACGCGAGAATGTCGCTTTTCGTGTTGCGTGTTTGCGTAATTAAGAAACTTTTTTATGCCAAACGAAAACGCACGTCGAGACCTTTCAGTTGACCTATCGCACGCCGCTCTACGACGTAAGACGAGCGAGTTAGAGCCGTTTTCCGTTTTGACCTTCCGGTTACTGTAACTCGCGAATTTCAAACTTTTGAATTTTGAAACCTCTTAGCTGAATGATCAGTGAGTCAAGACCTATCCATAAAGTCCAAGATCTCCTTCCTGCGACTTACCAACGCCGAGATATGAGAGCGTGACGGACGTACGCACGCACGCACGAACGCACGAAAAGCTCTCGTAGGGGTTCGCCCGGCTGAGGCCGGGCGAAAAAACGCCCTTTTCGCTCAACCGTCGATTCATGGAGGATTCAAACACAAACAGGTGAGGGTGGCGGTTGCATGTCAACCATAGTGTCGGCCAACGAAGGGGCACAGAGGTGGGAGCTTGTGACCGTCGGCGCCGTCATGTCATCCCATTGTTTGAATGCAATTTGCAGGTGCACGATACGCAACGCAGGCAGCTGTGTCTAACAGGCTAGTCACCAACGAGTGTCGTGTCACACCGATGAGTGAAGGAAGACCCGGAATACAGTCACTGTACAATACGTGAATTCCCGCTTCATCGTAGTGGTGAGTAGACTTCAACAGCCTAATCAATCCAAGGGTCTTCGCGCTCCTTTCGATCGTTCTCCCAGTCAATGAGCCAGTTCTCCGCCGTCAGATAGGCCTCCAAGTGGCGCCTCCAGAAGCCCTGGCCTGTCGAGTAATAATGAATGCTATCTACAATAATCGATTCAATACGACCTCCCACCCCCGCTCATTCCACCTTTAGAAGCATTGGGGGCTGGGGGGGGGGGGGGGTATTAGAGTATTTATGGTACTATTCAGTATTTTGTTGGTTTGTATGTAGGCTGGAAAGCGTTGCCGAAAGCACTGTATGTATGTGGATTGTTGCTCTGTTGCCAACCTTGATTCTTGCGCCGGATCAAGTCGTCTCTCATGCTCGGCAGCTCGTCGCCAATTATGGTCGCGACCAGTCTTTCAGTAGCGCTGAATGGAAGCGAGATTTGGAGAATGGTGCTTGACAACTGACATGTGGTGAGTGGCAACTGACAACTTGGGCGTTCGAAACCAAGGCAAAACGGAGATAGTTATTATCGCCACAGTCACACCCACAACATGGCAACCGATACAAACGAACAAGTTTATAGACAGTCGTCCGCTGGTCGTCAGCTGATTGCAGTTTTACAAGTCATGCACCTCAGCTGTGACACCCTGTACCTGTCAGGATAGCTCTTCTCAGCGATTCTCCTGTTGGGCTGGCTGCTCCAAGGTCCGAAGATCCAGCCATCTCCGTCGACCGATGAGAATACGAGCGTACATAGTAGGAAGGGCACAAGAGCTACAAGCTTCATAAATGGGGCATGTTCTTCTCAGAGCAAATTAAGAGGAAGAATAACGCAGAGCAAAGCAAACAACAACTGGCGGAATACGTAGCTCGTTCGTTGGAGAGCGCGTCTCGTTGAAAACGATCAATACTTCCCTTTGGGGCAGCGGGTGTTTACGTCACTCCACAACGCACTATATGCAATGCAGGGCGGAAAATCAGCTGAGGCGCACAGAGCATAGTCAGACAGCGGCCCATGTGTCCTATTCACTGCCTAGTGCGTAAGTGAACATGTGTACTGAAGTGACTGAGAAGCGTTCGCGCAGCGCACTGTAGACGAAACTGAACTGCATAAGGCTTTGCTTGCACACCCCCTCGCTAGCAAGCTACAGGAAAGCTAGAAGGATGAAACTTGGAGCTACACTTTGTATGTTAGCCCAAAGTGTTGGCGCGTCTGAACTGAATTCAAGTTTCAGCACCCTAGCCCCATTCGTGCGTGAATGGGAGCTCACAACGCAAAATTGATCACGAACGCCAGCACGAAATTGTGACTGCTACAAGCCAGCGGGTCTTGAGAAATTGACCAAATTTTTGTTTTGAGCTCCCATTCCCGCACTAATGGGTCTAGGGTGCTGAAATTTAAAGTCCATTCAAAATTAATGCGAACTGGGGGTTTTTCTGCCCGCTCCGCGACCTGTTTCAAGGAAGGCACAATTATGTGGTATCAATCGATAGAGGATGCGGAGCGGGCTAGGGCCCTTGGTATTTTTTGCTAATCACGCAACACGCACAAAAATTGACGCTCAGTGAAAAAATCGACTTTTTCATAGCGCAAGCGCTTTTTTCGCCGCGCCTCAGCGCGGCGAGGTGTATATATACGGATGACAATGTGTGTGTGTGTGAGTGTGTGTCTGTCCGCGCATCGAAATAAGATATGTGACATATGTGGTCAAGTAGAGTCAAGGTCGCTGAGTACGGATCCAGTGTCCGTTCCTGTTGCTAATTTCGCATTTTCGAGATATTCGCAATTAAAATTCCACAATGTCGAAAATCGACTTTTTCGCCTGATGAGCTAGCGGCGAAATTTCTTCAGAAATGGAAAGAGCATATACTGCGGATAATTTGTAACACAAAGGAATTTTTTTGCAAACGTGGAATTTAATAGAAATACACGATTATTTATCAAAATTCCATAAATTGACACAAATAGAACGTCATGTATTGACGAATATGAATGCAGAAATGGATAGGTCGTACGCCAATAAGAATTTGTGACATGGTTTTACAGTTCTGAAAAATTGCAATTTAGAGATATTTACAATTAAAACACGAAAATGTCGAAAATCGACTTTTTCACCGGATTAGCTAGCGACGAAATTTCCTCAGAAATGGAAAGAGCATAGACCGCGGATCATTTGTAACACAAAGGACATTTTTTGCAAATGTGGAATTTAATAGAAATACACGATTATTTATCAAAATTCCATAAATTGACACAAATCGAGCGTCATTTATTGACGAATGTGAATGCAGAAATGGATAGGTCGTACGCTAATAAGAATTTGTGACATGGCTTTACAGTTTCAAACGATTGCAAATTCGGGATATTTACAATTAAAATGCGAAAATGTCGAAAATCGGGTTTTCGCCTGATGAACTAGCGACGAAATTCTTCAGAAATGGCAAGCGCATAGACAACGGATAATTAGTATAACAAGAGAAAATTCTTGCTAACGTTAAATTTGATAGAAATTTTCAAAATTTCGATAGAAATGCCAAAATTGGCAAGACGGTTGTTCATTGATGAATGTCAGCGCAGAAATACGTACAAATCAAACGGAATTCCTGGTAGAGAATGACTGCACCAACATTTGGCAAGTTTTTTTGTTCGATGTGGCGTATTCACGCAGGTATAAAACTTCAGATGAACGGCGTCGTATCATGCTGATAACATATAGCGATCGCGGCGATATCACTGAGCTTTAGATCAGCTGTACAGATAACCGTATCGTGTGAATAGCTGCACTTGGTTTTCGGCACACGTTCTCAAGATACCTTCTCTAGATACGGCTAATGGTGTGTGTAAAGTTCACTATACTGTTCACCAAGGTTAGGCAGACACATTGTATAGGTTGAACTTTTTACACACACAGCTTGTTTTCGTTCCAACGGCAAATCGTAGAGCAATATGTCTTTACTACGTCCACAAAGATTGGTGACCCTATCGCCACGCAACAAAAAGTTACAGCCATTCTCCCGAACCCTACTTTTTGAAATCCTTAAAAAAATTGAAAAATCGCCGCAAAAAAATTGCCAAAACTCTATAACTTCTTACTTACTGGGCCGATCATTCTCAAATTTACAGGGTTGATGCTAGACATTTAGTACCTACCGTACACCTGATGATGACCGTGCCACCCTCATATTGCGAGTACAGCACCCTTCCAAATGCCCAGCGGCGCAAATTTTAAACTTGATGCGAACTAGGTGCGAACTGGGTAGTTGAGAGAGCCACTTGATAGCGCGCTGTTTAGGTATTTGTACCTTCTAGTTGTGTAGCCAGCTTCGTGAGAATTCGCTGTTACTTGCCTGACTTACCGAGAAACGAAGTTGGATTTTCGCCATTTTTTGCCACAGCCAGTGGTTTAAATCTCCACCCTGTTATTATTTATCCGTGGCTGTTTGCTGGACAAAGTTGGATGACTTTGGCCTTTTTCATTTGATGCGCCCAATATATTAGCACACTTTTGTTTATGTTCATGATTTTCGAATTTCGCCTCTGTATCGAGATATTCTCTGGTTAAGCTTCTAACCGAAATTTGCGATTATCTCCAAAAAGAAGCAGAAATTGAAAAGAGTGCTAACAAACAAAATTGTAGAGTAAACTGAGGCGAATTGAACGATATGTTGCTAGGCGCGCTAACCTTACTAAACAAGAAGTTACGGCCGCAAAAGTGAGCACTCTGTATTCTGACTTCATACTTCCCAATTTCGGCCTATCAAAGTAGCGTATTTGACTGGCTGCTGCTTTAGAAATACAGACGGGGCAGTGCTCCTGTTTGGTGTAGACATAGTGTTATATGTCTAGCACCAACCACACAAATTTGGGCTATATTGATCAAAGCCTTAAAAAGTTATAGAGTTTTGGCAATTTTTTGCGGCGATTTTTCAATTTTCTTAAGGATTTCAAAAAGTAGGGTTCGGGAAAATGGCTGTAACTTTTTGTTGCGTGGCGATAGGGTCACCAAACTTTGTGGACGTAGTAAAGACATATTGCTCTACGATTTGAAGTTGGAACGAAAAAAATCGCTT
>JASAMZ010007626.1:0-17747 GCA_030248115.1 Linhomoeus sp. GSCO2_2 | reverse complement strand
GTGCGTGCCTCACAGTGCCCCCGCTCGTTCAGGAGGCCCTGCATAGCTGTCCCAAAATTGTCCTGTTCGTTTTGCGCGTGCCTCAAAGTGCCTCCGCTCGTTCAGGAGGCCCTGCATACGTGTCGCAAAATTGTTCTACTCGTGTTGTGCGTGCCTCAAAGTGCCCCCGCTTGTTCAGGAGGCTCTGCATACGTGTTACCAACTTGCCCCGCTCGTCCCGTACGTTAGCCAAATATGTCAAACTTGTACGAGAGCCTCTACAGTCGTGTCTCAAGGTGGCCTACCTACATCGGTAACGTGGGTTGATTGGCTCCGCCAATCAAAAAGTAAGAGTATTTCATGTAAAATGCCTAAAGGCAGAAAGGGGAATATGTTCCAAGCATGAAGAATGTAAAAGTAAGAGTATTAAATGATATTCCTATGGTGTAGCAAATGCGGCGCTTTGCGCCCACCCAATTTTGTTAAAGAAAGAATAGTACCAGTATTGATTGAAAGAAAGCATTTTCGACTAAAATCATCCACACAAACTGCGCAAAGGTCACAACGACACGCGGTAACATATTCGGCACATCCTAGCGTGTCGTTGTGACCTTTGCGCAGTTTGTGTGGATGATTTTAGTCGAAAATGCGTTCTTTCAATCAATACTGGTACTATTCTTTCTTTAACAAATTGGTGGGCGGCGCAAAGCGCCGCATTTGCTACACCATAGGAATATCATTTAATACTCTTACTTGTACATTCTTCATGCTTGGAACATATTCCCCTTTCTGCCTTTAGGCATTTTACATGAAAAATATACTAAAGTCCATTTAACAAGCTGAGTGTAAAAACTGGGTACGCGATGATGGTTGATTGGCATTGTATAGTGTGTCGTGCATTTGAGGAGTATATTCCATAGAGTGTCAGAATAGTAAGTTGAGCATTTCTTCGGGGAGTATCGCCGCAGTTACCTCGAGTTTCCAGAGAAAGTTTGTGCCATTGTTAGACAATCGATGCCTATATATAAGGCTATCGAATGGCACCACTCTTGGGCACATTTTCCACAGGGCTACCAAGATAATTTAAAAAACCCCCAATCCGCATACTTTCTAAATGGACTTTAGCTAGAAAACGGCCAAAATACATATTGAAACAACAAAATAGCGCCACAGGTAGAATATTTTTTTGCAAATTTAGAATAATTAGCCCTGAGGCTAATTTTCGGTTGAAATACTATATTTTGTCATGAGAAGTGCCAATTCCGAATTTAAATCCCGGGGCTTATTTACGAAATACCCAGTACTGTTTCCTTTTCGTCCAGACGTCCGTCTTCTGCGGCGAGTAGACGGGCGTGCTGATCGTATGTGGTGACAAAATTTTGTCCGTTAATCTGTTTAACGTGCTATGGTTTGAGTTAAGACAAGGCATTCTGTCGAGATTGCATTCTCAATTACTGAAATGTTTCGCACAAACAAGCATGTAGCTTCGAAGGCTCAACGCTATAGCTCGAAATTCCTACGAGAGTGAAGAACGGCAAGTCTTTCTCAGGAGAGAAGAAACTGGGTTCAGAGAAAGGCTCTGTAGACGGACAGTGCTAATTTGTACATATATCCGGGTATACTATTAGGGTCGCACTTTTGTACAGCAAACAAAACCATATTTTCCGAATAGTAATACCCGTGTATACTATTTGGCACTGTACTGCACGGTACGAACTGAAAGCAAAACAAAACGTTTTCAAATGAAACTGAATCGTTTCATCTCGCGGCACACATGTGACACAAACAACCTCACTTGTCTTCCACCACTTGGTCAAGCTACAGAGTGACATTTCAGTCTGTGGTTTCTCAGCAGGACCCTGACGCTGAACAGCCGTTTACAAGGGACGCATTCGAAGTAGGCGGCCTTTGTGTGTCTCATCTGCGGCACACGAGAGTGGAGCGGTCCTTGAAAAGGCCATGCCACGGACGTCGCAGCCCCAACCCCTCCTGTCGCTGTGCACCGTCTCCATGTGGGTCCTGAACGGAAAATGTCAGCGGTAATGGCTGTCTGACAATTCAAAAGTTCAGCCCCTCTCTTTACTTCATTCTCATGGCGTTGGTGTAGTTGCGGCCGCAGATGTCGCACTGGCAGATGAACCTGAGATCGTCACTGGAGTGCATTCTCCAGTGATGCCTCAGTTGGTCCAATGCGTTCTTCTCAGCGGTACATAGGTCGCAGACGTAAAGGCGTCTGGAGAGTGAGCAGAGTCGTATTTGGGTTAGCAGCGCCGAACAATAATCCAGTACGGGATGGTGCGGGGGGGGGGGATGAAGGGAAGACTATTGGGCCATATACCGCGCCAAAAGACCGGAAAACTCGCTCGGAGCTAGGCAAATGCATCAGGGAGTGACTTCTAGCCAAGTTATGAGAGTTTCTGGTCCCGAACGATAGATTCGGCAATGGTAACTGATTCCAAACTGGCATCACGCATGACTCACTCGAAGCCGCCGTCGTCGCAAACGGCAGGACCCAACGATGGTCGAGCACCCAAGGTGATCGGCCTCACGGGATCGGTTTTCGTGCCGTGATCATAACCCAGATCGACGCTAGCCTCTGTACTGCCTGCACCGTGTCCTCAACAACAGCAGGTTCTCATCTCTCATGTGACGCGGATTGAGCAGGAGTAGATTCGGTACTGCCATTGGTTCCCAGAAGACAGGCCGACTTATCATCTTCTTCGTCTTGTATCTACGCCGAGTAACAAACGTCAGCGCTGAGGCTGCGACCGCTGTGTCGAATGGTGGCACATCGTGAGACAGAGCTATACCCGTGACGCTCTCCGCTACCCCTACCAACGCGTGGAGCCCTTGCCTCTTTTCTTCTCAGGCAGACCAGACCTGACCGTGACCGTCCTACTGTATCTATCTTGATCAAAGGGACAGCCAAAGCCAACGCCATTCGCTTCCATGCGGCGCGATCGATCCGCGCAAACAGACGTCACTTCTCGCGAAGTCGAATTAACATCTTGGTGCCATCTTGGAATGTACCTACCTACATAGTTGCACGCTGTATCCTGGTGGCTGCTTCCAAAACTTGTCCTGTCCACCAAGGTTGTGAGAGATGGATCCCCCTTTGGAAGTGAACCCGTTCCAAGTCGAGCCTCTGGACCTGAGTTTGCCGGCGAGGAAGAAGGCGGTAGTCAAAGTAGACGAATCAACTTCCACCCCGCCTACCGCTACTCTCAGGAACGGCCGAAGCGCCTCTCTTCTCTACTGCGACGACTGCTGCTACTCCACCTTCTACCGAAATTTCCTCTACCGACGGCACAATACGAAGGTTCACGGGATCACCTACCGTGCCCGTCATCAGAAAACGCCTACGCACAAACGCACAACCGTGAAGTCGTCAGTCTCGTCAGTCAAGCGTCGCAAATTCTCGGAAAATGTTCTTGTGACGGCGGCGAGATCAAAGCCCGTTAGCTCCCGGAAGAGCGACGTCCCGCTGTTCTGCGACGACTGCGGCTACTCGACGCTCTACAGGGAGTTCCTTCACCGGAGGCACAACAAGAAGGTCCACAGACTACCTTCCGACTCGAGTCCTCCTGGGTACCGTAACCCAGTCTCCAAAGCTAAGTGGAAGGGGCAGAGGCAGCCGTGGAAGAAGCGCGTGTTGGAGTACCTGTGGAAGTGCGACGTCTGCGACTTCTCCACTCTCCACAGGAAGAGCATGACGGAACATCCTCGAATGCACCTGGATAAAGGAGAGAAGAGGGCGGCAAAATCTCATGTGGAGCCAATAATTGATGAGGACACGGTTCAGGCGGTACAGAGGCTGGCGTCGATCGGGGTCTTTATCACAGCGCGGAAAACTGATCCCGTGAGGCCGATCAACTTGGGTGGTCGATCGTCTTTGGGTCCGGCCGTCTGTGACGACTGCGGCTTCCAGTGAGCTATATATGTTGCATCCACTTTCCGCAATCCTCCAGAATGGGCAATATTGCGCGACCTGGAGGGGTGCCCCTCCAAACTGCGCAATATGGCGTGTTCTGGAGGACGGCCCCTCCAAACCGCGCAATCGTCGCGGCCGAGGGGGCACAGCAGGCCTGAGCAGGAGGTGAAGTGTTCGGGGGAGTGCTCAATTCATTTGCAGTTTGCACTAAAACCCTGTCGACGTCGCGCCAGACGGGTCTCAGCTGAGGCTTAGCGCGACCACCAACTTCAGGATTCTAATCAACTTGAATTGAGCACTCCACCGAACACTTCACCTCCTGCTCAGGCCTGCTGTGCCCCCTCGGCCGCGACGATTGCACGTTTTGGAGGAGCCGCCCTCCAGAACGCGCCATATTGCGCAGTTTGGAGGGGCACCCCTCCAGGTCGCGCAATATTGCCCATTCTGGAGGATTGCGCCGTCCGGATGCAGCATATTATAGTGTAATACCAGTTTCTTGGCAGTTATCATTGCCGAGTGCATCGTTCAGGACCAGAAACTCCCATAACCTGGCCAGAAGTCACTCCCTGACGCACTTGCCGATCTCCAAGCCAGTTTTCCCGTGCAGATATGACAACTGCGCTCTGTCGTTCGTGTGGATGAAGAAACGACGGCAGCACGAGGTCGATTGCCACGAGAACGTTGGACGGAAGAGGTTTGAGCGAGGCGCGGGGGGAACTTTGTACCCGTTGCATCTACTTCAGCGCCTGTAGTTTGCCCTCCCTCCCTCCACCCCCCCCCCCAGCTAACATTATTTGGCGTTGTTGACACAATCATGACAACACTCGTTCTCTTCAGACGCCTCTACACCTACGAGCTGTGCGCCGCTGAGAAGAACACGCCGGACCAGCTGAGGCACCACTGGCGGATGCAGCACTCCAGTGACGATCTCAAGTTCATTTGCCAGTGCGACATCTGTGGCCGCAACTACACCAACGCCATGAGAATGAGGCGGGGTTCAACTCTGAGTTATCTGGTGTAGCACCACTCCAATAGACGCAGTTTGACTGTAATTTTCCGCTCAGGACCCACATGGAGACGGTGCACAGCGACAGGAGGGGTTGGGGCTGCGACGTCTGCTTCATGGCCTTCAAGGACCGCTCCACCCTCGAGTGCCACATGACCAGACACACAAAGGCCGCTTACTTTGAATGCGTTCCTTGTAAACGGCTGTTCAGCGTCAGGGTTCTGCTGAGAAACCACAGACTGAAGTGGCACTCCGGCGTTGCCAAGTGATCAAGTGATGAAAGAGAAACACGTACAATAGTCGTGTGTGGTGCGTCACATGCGAAGTTGCAAATGTGCGCTGCTCTTCACTAGGCATATAGACGTGTCCGGAATCTGCATTTGTGTGTCGATCCTTGTCCTGCACTCGACCCTTGTCACCAGCGGCTGATGCAAGTACTGCCAAATCAGCAGGTAGACTTGAGCGCCTGTGACCGTCATGAGAAGAGCCAGCATCGCTCAGCGCGACAACTGCAGCGCTCGATTCAGTCGCGCCTCGCCTCTGAAGCAGGCCGTTTGCCGAGGGAAAGTTGAAAATTCTCAAACTGTTCATTTCCTTCTGTAACACGATTGAAACAGAGTATGATGAATAATATACCAGGCAAGTCGTCCGGGGGACGCAGTATACTCCACAAATGTGAACTTCTATGCACGGTGACTCCTCTCCTGTTGTGGCCTCCTAACACTCCCAATCGCAAAAGTAATGCCAAATTCGTCATCTGCATCTCAAAATATCCCAGAATCGACATGCAACACCCCTAACTTCCTATGGACTCTCAGAACCAAAATTCTGCACTTTGGATCTATGTAGTGTCAAGTTGCGTGTGCTCGTATAACTCGTGGAGACCTGGAAATTGCGCCACCCTGTACAAAACCTCGAATCTTCATGTGCGCCCAAACCATCGTGTGGCGTGATTCTGGCAAAACACGCACCGCGCCAACACACTCCGACAGGGATCTCCAACGATGCATAAATCATTTTGGTTACCCAAAACACTAAGTATGCAGACTAAAATAACCTTCCATCTCTGCCTTTCTTGAACAGACTACTGCATTTGTTCACATTCTTCTTAGACATGTCGAAGTCTCAGCCTGAGGTGGTCGCTTACACTTAAGAGAGCAGCTTGCTAAGACGTCATGTTGAGGTTACGCAGAGTAGTGGGTATAAAATTGTCGAATTAGCTCTGAGCTCTGCGAGCTCTCTCTTTGGATTCCAAGTTCAGTTGCGCTCAACGCGCACACTACGATTCTGTTAGAGTTCTCTCATCAAGAGGAGTCCGGGAAGATACCGTAGTGGGATCGTGAAGAAGTACATTGAGTCGCTCTACTCGGTAGTACCAACTGCGTTGAAGCGGCGCTCTCGGAAGTAGATGACAGTGAGTCAGGCTGCGGCCCCTCCGATTCTATTCGCTCTCGTCGGTCGAATACTACGAAGTCTTCTCCCTCCGAGCTCTCGCAATTAGTCGAGTCGATGGCGCGGCTTCAGTCCAGTCAGTTTGAGAGATTGCGAGAGGAAAGGCAAATTGAGAAGGCGGAACAGATAGAGCGCGAAGAGCATCGAAGGCAGGCTCAGATTGAGCGAGAAGAGCGCCAGCTGGCTGAGCATATTGAGCGTGAGGAGAGACAAAAGGCTGAACAGTTGGAGCGCGAGGAGCGCATGTATCAGATTCAGGCTGAAAGAGAGCAGCGTCTAGTCGAGCGTCTTCTTTCGCTGCAATCTGTTGTCCTCTCAGCTTTTTCCGCTCGTGAGATAGAGCACGCTGTGCACATTCCTTCGGTTGAAGAAGAGCGCCAATCTCGCGTAGATCAGAAAGAGCCGCCCGTCGATAATTTCTCTGGCGAGACAGAAGTCGGAACCTGCGCAGATTTCTCGGTTTGGTTGAAGTCGTTTGTCGAGTGCGCAGACATGTTTGGATACTCGCCGAGAGCTCGTCTCTTCTGGTTGAAGCGCAAGCTTACTGATACGGCGCTATCCTTTGCCCAGTCGCAGACTGAGGAAGTACAGAATGACTACGGTAGTCTAGTCGCAGAGTTGACCGCCTACTTCAAGGACACATCCTCTCGCACTATGCGTTATATGGAACTCTTCGAGTGTAGGCAGCAAGAGGGCGAGTCGAGTTACGCATTTGGCGAACGCTTATCCGAGCTTCTTCGTCGCGCTGAGAAGTTGGAGTCTTTGTCGTCAAGCGTTGTCAAGAAGCATTTGTTTCTAATGGGCTCTAACTCGATTTACAACCAGGATTTGGTGTCTAAGTGCGACGACAACACTTCGTTCGAACAACTCCTTGAGATTGGTCGCACTTTGGATAGGCAATATCAGGATCTTCAGCTGTTGAGCTCAAACGTTGTGCAGTCGTCCGATCCTGGTGTTCGCGTTCAGTCGTCGCGTGGTCCCTCAGCGCAGAGTTACGGTGGGCGTCGAGTTTCTCCGCCACCTCCTTCCGCCGCTTTTGCCATTGTCTCGAATTAAGTGCTTTGCCCCTTCTGTCAGGGTGCTCACTCGGCGGTCGAATGTCCTGAGTACCCTACTGCGCAAGATAGAAACGCGCTGATTCGCTACTGCAAACTATGCATCAATTGCCTAGGGTAGGATCACTTCCTCGCGCAGTGTGGTAGACCCCATATCCAGGCAAACAAAAAAGAGGATCAAAGATTTTTGAAGATGGCCCAGAAACTGAAGTTTTAAAAATGATGCGGCAAGATCTGAGATTTGTTTTTCGACCCCATTATGGGCCATCAAAAATATTGAGAAAAAAAGATGCTCCCTCATTCTTGAGCTTAACCAGACGAAGAAGAAGGGGCATCAATCATGGCAGCTGAACGTAGGATATGGTATCGTAACAGAAACGGCAAAACGTAGGATATGGTATCGTGGTCGAAGTGTTGTTCATTCAGGGACAAGGAGAGTCTGTCCAAAGCTTGGTTGGGTGATATGGATAGTCTGGCCAGGTCGATTGAAACAGTCCTGGTAACCAAAGGCGCAGCGGCTGTCGAAGGAGGTGTGACCACCCCAATAGACCGTAGGCGAAGCCGGCTGATAATTTCCTTCGGCACACCCCAGCGCCACCTGTAGGAAACCACCGCTGCAGAGCTGCAGTAGTCGAAGGTAGGTCTTGATGGGAGCGGTGATGGGGCTACAACATGGGCATCATAGGTAATAAGTAGTACCATTGAACTAAGCAAATTAAAGAAACGACAGAAGTAAGTACCTGACAAGACACAGGTAGTCATAAGTTTCCTCAACGAAGTCGAGCCACTCGTTGGCATACTGAGTTTAGTAGTGGAATTGCTGGACATTGTCCAGGTCGCAGATAGAGAAAATCGCGGCACTTGAATAATCTTAAGTTAATAAGTTTGCCAAAAGCTTGCCAAGGAAACCAGCGGCCTCAAACGAGGGGACATTCTGACAGCCCACACTGCAGACGGTGTTTATTTGGGCATCTTTCCTCTTGTGCACTCACTTTCGACACTGCACACTACCACTATGACATGACAGGTCTCCTTGACATGACTACCTGGATGGACACCCAATGCATCAGTCTCATGGACAGTCTCCCCGATCACAGCTGGCTGGACGACAATTCCTATGTTCTGTTGGCTTGGCGCAAAGTCAAATCCAAGCAACCTGGAAACAAATATCGAAAGATTGAAGTATATCGTCCCGAGAAGTTTGGTCTATATGAAAGGTTCATTTCAGGAAAGTTCCCCCCTGCTGGGGGGTAAAGACAGGTGAATTTGTTCGTCCTTATGAAGACTGATGATGAACAGGCTGTGTATCTCAGATGACTTCGGGCCCTCTACTACACGGACAAATTCAGCGTGCTCTGTTCACGCGCACGAAGCTTATCACGTACGCACAACGTACATGCGGCAAACGCACTCTACCACTATCAACCCACGTGTGTGGCTTCAGTGCCTGCCACCGCATCTCACACAACACAATGTCCGCACTCAGTGCAACGTACGCAAGGGTGACGGACCCCATGGCTAACTCCCACTTTGACCGCTCAGCCATGCACGCAAGTAGATGGCTTCACCTGCTAACAGAGCTTCTGGAGGTATTAACGTTGGTAAATGCACATTCTGCACTACTGCTGGGTAAGCAATTTGCTTGCAGTAAGTACACAAACGACAAACACAGAGACTCATAATTTAGTGAGAGTTGGGCACCCATATACAGAGCACGCTGAATTTGTCCGTGTAGTAGAGGGCCCGAAGTCATCTGAGATACACAGCCTGTTCATCATCAGTCTTCATAAGGACGAACAAATTCACCTGTCTTTACCCCCCAGCAGGGGGGAACTTTCCTGAAATACACACCCTGTCCATGTCCACAGAGTGGACACCTTCAGGGGGGGGGGGGGGGGGGCAAATAGCATGTTTGCTGAGAGGTGACATAGACAGGTCTGCTTTAAAAGGATTGCTGTTGTAGGTGTGGGGACACGGACAGGTCTGGCCACACGAGGTTTGATGCACAGACAGGTCTGGCCACCGGAGGTTGGATGCACAGACAGGTCTGGCCACAGGAGGTTGGATGCACAGACAGGTCTGGCCACAGGAGGTATTTATAGTGTATTTGGGCCACACATAGTGTATTTTGGGGGAGCACTTCGATTGGCGCCCCAGCATGCACCACTAGAGCTCGGCCGTCTTGAGCCGAGCCCCGGATCCGTACCCGACCGGACTTTTGCCACCTTGTATCTTTTTGCTCAAACGACCTAGGAAGATGAAATGTTTTACACATTTGTTCACCCTATGGTACTCTTTGCCGGACAACTTCGATTGGCGCCCCAGCATGCACCACTAGAGCTCGGCCGTCTTGAGCCGAGCCCCGGATCTGTACCCGACAAGACTTTTGCCACCTTGTATCTTTTTGCTCAAACGACCTAGGAAGATGCAATGTTATACACTTTTGATCACCCCATAGTGTATTTTGGGGGAGCACTTCGACTGGCGCCCCAGCCTGCACCAGTAGAGCTCGGCCGTCTTGAGCGGGACTTAGCCAAAATTTCGGCCATTTTTTTAAGCCACCACAACTCTCGGAATACTCAACCGATCTTTACGATATTTTAATACAAAAAATGCCATTACTAGACAATTCTAACGAGCCATCAACCACTCTCCTAGCTAGTACCGTTCGCGAGAACGAGGCCGAAAACATGGCAATCAGACGAAGATTGATGAAAATTTCGACAGTTTTCATTTAATATCTCAGGAACCACTCAACCGATCGGGCTAAAATTTTAGCACAATACTTCTTGTTACTATGAACAACTATGGTGAAAATTTCAGCCCGATCGGTTAAGTCTACCTATATGACGTAGTACTAACCCCTAGTCCCCGGGGGCGCACTGGCCCCCGGCCGAACAAATTGGGTTGAGCGCTGACGCGCTCAACCCGATGGGCCCAGTGGACAGATTGTGCATTCTGATTCTCTAGATTGTGTGTCGCATGTCTTATTCGTTGCCATTTCTCTATAGTGTGCATCAGTAATCATGGGGAATTAATGTAACACAAATCTCAATATTGGTGCTCCTCTTTCAACTAAGATGCCCCATTATTCAGCGACAGATGCACGCCACCAACCATCGCCATTTCCGCTCTTCAAACTGGTGCCTGGGCAGCGCCTTCTCCTTCCTGCTCAAAGCTGCCCTAGTCAACGCCGTGATTATCTACAAGAGTTACCACCCGGACTTTCAGAATGTCGATGCCAAGCCCCGCGTCATTTCTCAACTAATGGAGTTCACACACTCCTTAGACATGCCTATGCTGCACCCCTTGCCTTCTGGTGACACTTCTCTCGTCCCTCAAATTCTGAGTAGGCAGCAACTGTTCACAGTGCGCACACAGTGAGAGTTAGGACATTTCGGTAGACACGTCCCATACAAAAATAGGAAACGCTGCATGATGCATCCTGGTGTCAAAGCAAAAACTACACACTTCTGCCGCATTTGTGGCGTCTTCCTGCACTACAATGTCTATGGTGATAATAAGTTGACTTGCATGGAGCTGTGGCACACTACCGACTGCGTTTCAAAATTCATGTGATGCATTTCTGTTTGCTGTTTATGCGTTCAGTGTTTTGAAAAAACTTGAATCCGCAGTGTCCCATTTCACTTGATGCGTTGCGTTGATTTGATTTTTTGATGCGTTGCGTTGCGTTGATGCTCAAACACGTCTTCCACTGCATGTTGGAATGATGCTCAAGCCTAAGCACAAAACACAATGCAGTTATAGGGCCATCGTTTTTTTCGACCCATTGTTGGCCAATCAAATTTTTACGAAAATTTTTCGATCGATTGTGGGACAATCATTTTTTTTCACTCGATACTGGGCCATCTTCAAAACCGGGGGTCTGACAGACCCCCGTGACGGGTTATGGGGGAGCAGGGGAACAGACACGCCGAGAGGCCGATTATATGTGAAAGTCACGATTTATATGCGATAGTACCGATTTATATGCGATTGTGCCGATTTATATTTGATTGTGCCGATTTATATCTACATTACTATGCTATGTAGCTAGGTGTAGTGTCTGTCTGTCTGTCCGTCCACGCTTGCCTTCCTAGCACTTCGCCACGCGACGCTTCAGCATGCGCTTGCCTCGCTCGCACTTCACCACGCGAAGCTTCAGCACGCGCGCGCCTAGACGCCAGCGGGACGCCAGCGGCGGCAATCAATCGCTGCACGGCCAGCGCCGCCTGTTGCTGCCTGCCTTCAACGCAGGCATCGCCTGAACAGTACGGCAAGGCACCGTCGCCGCTCAATCAGGCTCGCTCCCCTTAGCTCGCATTGGATCTGGCGGCTCTCTAGCATTTGTTTTGCGCGGCGCTTTGTACGGCGCGTTCGCGAGGCAGTCCGCGCCGTTGGCTTGCAACAGGAGAGACTTTCTGCAACAGTACAGACGTTGCAACAGGATGGTCGCGCGAGGCGACCAGTGCCACTGGCTCGCAACAGGCCTGATTTTGCAACAGGACAAATCTTGCAACAGGACAGATTTTGCAACAGGAAAATCTGCCCGCTCTCTATCATTTGTTTTGCGCGGCGCTTTGTACGGCGCGTTCGCGAGGCAGTCAGCGCTGTCGGCGTGCAACAGGACAGACTTTCTGCAACAGGACAAATGTTGCAACAGTACAGACGTTGCAACAGGATGGTCGCGCGAGGTGACCAGTGCCATTGGCTCGCAACAGGACAGACCTTCTGCAACAAGACAGGTTTTGCAACAGGAGCAACAGGACAGACCTTGCAACAGGACAGATTTTGCAACAGGACAAATCTTGCAACAGGACAGATTTTGCAACAGGACAAATCTTGCAACAGGACAGATCTTGCAACAGGACAGACCTTGCAACAGGACAGATTTTGCAACAGGACAAATCTTGCAACAGGACAGACCATGCAACAGGACAGATTTTGCAACAGGACAAATCTTGCAACAGGACAGATCTCGCAAGAGGACAGATTTTGCAACAGGACAAATCTTGCAACAGGACAGATTTTGCAACAGGACAGACCTTGCAACAGGACAGATTTTGCAACAGGACAAATCTTGCAACAGGACAGATCTTGCAACAGGACAGACCTTGCAACAGGACAAATCTTGCAACAGGACAGATTTTGCAACAGGACAGACCTTGCAACAGGACAGATTTTGCAACAGGACAAATCTTGCAACAGGACAGATCTTGCAACAGGACAGACCTTGCAACAGGACAAATCTTGCAACATAACAGATTTTGCAACAGGACAAATCTTGCAACAGGACAAATCTTGCAACAGGACAGATCTTGCAACAGGACAGACCTTGCAACAGGACAGATTTTGCAACAGGACAAATCTTGCAACAGGACAGATCTTACCACAGGACAGATCTTGCGACAGGACAGATTTTGTAACAGGCAACAGGACAGACCTGCAACACGACAGATCTTGCAAGAGGAGAGACCTTGCAACAGGACGAACCTAGCAACACGACAGGCCTTGCAACAGGATAGATCTTGCAACTGGAGAGACCTTGCAACAGGACAGACCTTGCAACAGGACAGGCGTTGCAACAGGTCAGACCTTGACAATGAACAGGACGGACGTTGCGGCGCGCGCACGAGGCGACCACCGCCGTTGGCTCACAACAGGACAGACCTTGCAACGGACAGACCTTCAACAGGACAGATTATGCAACAGGACATTACGACCATTGACGACTACATTCCGTGCTATTCAGATCACACAAATTCTTCTGCAACAGGAAGGAACGGCTAGTGTGATTGTGATGATTTATATGTGCAACTGTTGGGTATTTGTGGTAGTGCCGATTTATATGTGACAGTCCCGTTTTATATGTGCCAACACCCGAATTATATGTGATGAGTGCCGTTTTAAATGTGGTCCATCCCGCCACCCTCACCTGACGTGGCGATTGCCGCTCTACGACGTAATACGAGCGAGTTAGATCTGTTGTCTGTTTTGCACCTTTGGGTTACTGTAACTCGCGAAATTCAAATTTTTGAGTTTCGACCAATGGGAGAACAAATTATCAGCGTGTCGAGAGCTATCCAAAAAGCTCGAGATCGTCTCTCTACGACGCAAGTTGAGCGCGTTAGAGCGATTTTAGCGTCAAAATGCTGAGAATGGCGTTTTCCGCGGTGCGTGTTTGCGTAATCGAAATGAAAGAGCACGTCGAGAGCTTTCACATGACGTGTCGATTGCCGCTCTACGACGTAAGATGAGCGAGCTAGGGCCGTTTTGCGTTTTGACCTTTGGCTTACTGTAGCGCGCGCAATTCAAACTTTTGAATTTCCAAACCTCTTAGCTGAATGATCAGTGAGTCGAGACCTATCCGTAGAGCCCAAGATCTCTTCTCTACGACTTTCCAACGCCAAGATCCGAGAGCGTAACAGACGGACGGACGGACGCACGCACGCTCGCCGAGCTCTCCTAGGGTGTCGCCCGGCTGAGGCCGGGCGAAAAAAGCTGAGTGGTTTTGAGCCTTGAATTTTTACTGAGATTGTAGCAAGGCCCTTTCCGGTTTCGTGCAGCGTCTTTGACTCTCCTCGCGACTACACTATCAAAAGCTTCATGTGTGGCTTCCACATCGTAGTCACTTGAAAACACACTAATACTGCAGTGTGTGCAGTGGTTCCACCAGTTCCCTTTTATCAATGTTAACACTGTCTCACAACTGGCCGAGATTCTTCTCTGTTGTAACATCGTTACCCGACTTCTGTCACTTCTGCCACTTAGGACATGTCACTTTGCTTTCTGTCACTTTTTAAAAGGTAGATGGCTATCAGTAGTTCTTCCGGCCTCACACACAACCTGCGAGACTTCTTCAGACCCGAGCTCGACACGCGTGCGGCCATGACGTCTCGCTCTTATCAGATCGCGGCGTCTCTCGTACCTAGTACCTAACTAGAGTCTATCCCCTTAAGGCCCGTGGCGGCACAGGTGCCGCCGGGAGCTCCCGGGTACCATATCTAAAGATGGTACCCGGGAAAAAAAAGATGGTACCCGGGACTCCCGGATACCAATTAAATGGTACCTGGGAACTTTTTGTTCCCGGGGCAATTTTTAAATGGTACCCGGGAACTTTTTTCCTGGCGCCACCTCAGGTGGCATTTCTAAATGGTACCCGGGAACTTTTTCTTTCCAGGTACCATTCTAGGAACTGCTGGCAACTGCTCCTGGGTACCATTACTAGTCTATGGCTGCAGTTCAATGCGACAGAATGCAATCTGCATTGTAGTGGCTTTTCCAGGCACAACAACAACCCAGTACAAGAGGCTGAGCAAGCAGAACAGTGATATCACAAGAAGTATTTCAGTTGGTTCACTGTGTGAAATCTAGCGAAGTAGTGTTTCACGTGTAGAGAGACCTTGCAGCAGGAGCAGAAAAACTGGCAGTGGGCCGACTCCCTCTTGGGGTGAAGGACGCAGAGTCTCAGACTTGACCCCTCTGCTTTCTATGCAAATTCAGCAACAGTAAATTAGCTACTGCACTTTCTATGCAAATTTACCTTAACCATTTCAAGCCACATAAAAAATGGTACCCAGGAACGAGTGTTAGTTCCCGGGTTCACAAAATGGTACCCGGAAACTTTTTGTTCCCGGGGCAATTTTTAAATGGTACCCGGGAAAAAATTTTTCCCGGGTATAGTTTTTAAATGGTACCTGGGAGCGAACTTGTCAGAAATGGTACGCGGGAAGCAAAAAAGTCAATGGTACCCGGGAGAAATGGTATCCGGGAAAAAAAGACGGGCCTTAAGGGGCTATAGCCCGTGGATAACGCGTTGCAGCTTCGGAGACCAATGGCGCGCAGGCAGATGACGCGCTGCAGCTTCAGAGGACCGATGTCGCGCAGCTGACGCGCTGCAGCTTCAGAGACCGACGTCGCGCAGGTGACGCGCTGCAGCTTCAGAGACCGATGTCGCGCAGGTGACGCGCTGCAGCTTCAGAGACCGATGTCGCGCAGGTGACGCGCTGCAGCTTCAGAGACCGATGTCGCGCAGGTGACGCGCTGCAGCTTCAGAGAGTGATGTCGCGCAGGTGACGCGCTGCAGCTTCAGAGACCGATGTCGCGCAGGTGACGCGCTGCAGCTTCAGAGAGTGATGTCGCGCAGGTGACGCGCTGCAGCTTCAGAGATCGATCTCGCGCATAGTGATGGCAACTTGAAAATCGGGTAAGTATTTACCCGGTTTTACCCGGTTTATTTGAACCGGGTATACTTACTTCGTACTTACCCGGTTTAGTTTTGCGTACCCGGTTTTACTTTTACCCAGTTTTTCGCCGCGTTTACTTACCTGGTTTCAGACCGAAAACCGGGTACCTGGTTTACTTACCCACTACCAAAACTTGGGTAAGAAACCGGGTAAACAGCTGTAATTTTGGAGCTTGTGCTCAAGATACCATACCTGTTGAGTGTGCAAAGTAAAATTGCAACATTTCTTGTTGAATAAATTTTGCTTTGCACTCCTAGATTCATCAACTTAGGAAAAATTGACAGTATGTGAAGTTTTAGCGGAGACCACTCCAGTTCTTGATGAGAATCTGCACCACCAAACAGTAAGCTCAATGAATGATTCAATGATGAAAATACCGTTGTCGCGTCGCCGCGTGATTACTGCGTTTGAACGAGTGAGCTACCGTACATTTATGTCCGCAGCTGTGTCGTTATTTCGAATTTGAACTTCCGCGCTTTTCGATATGTAATCGGTAGTTAGCTTAGAAGCTACGGTAAGGCTACTGTAAGTACACGTGTCGCTAGTGAGATATAGGGGGTGATTCTTGCGTGTTTCGGTCAGTCGTGTCGTGGAGTTTCCTTGAGTTGAGTCGTGTCGTGTCGAGTTGGCCTGTGGGTTTATTTTCTCTTCTTTGCCTTGAGTGTGGTCGGAAGCGCGCCCTTCCCTGTCGTAATTCTTAGTCGTACGTCGGTCGCGCGTCGTCGCAAGTAGGTTCTAATTCGTCGATCGTCGTCGTAGTTGGTTGTCTGGCGTCGTCGCATTCGTAGTTTTGTTGTTTCGATAGAAGGTCGGAGAAATCATTGAGTCACAGTTATTGATCACAAGTCACAGTGCATTCATCCTTGCTCTCCCTAGAATTCCTAGCACGTGACTTGATATGGTGGCTTCTGCAGGAAACGTCCAGAATTGTCGTCGTCTTCAGTCGTAGTAGTTTCTGAGAAGTCGAAATTGTCGCTCGCTCGCTTCTAAAGTCTGTTCAAGAAAGGCAGAGACTGAAGGTTATTTGAGTCTGCAGGCTTAGTGCTTCGGGAAACCCAAATGATTTGTGCATCGTTGGATACCCCTGTCGGAGTGTGTTGGCGCGGTGCGTGTTTTGCCATAATCACGCAACACACACTGGTTTGGGGCGCACATGAAAAATTCGAGGTTTTGTACAGGGTGGGCGATTTTGATAATTTTTACACCAGTTATACCCCAAGGTGTCCTGACATCACATCTCAAATTTCAGCAAAATCGGTTCACCACAGCGTTAGTTATGGTCTGCCGCGTACACCCTACTTTGGCCCAAAATGGCCAAAATCGCCGAAATCGGCCAAAAAGGGTGCACTTTTTTCGCCCGGCCTCAGCCGGGCGAACCCCTACGAGAGCTTATCGTGCGTGCGTCCGTTCGTTCGTTCGTTCGTTCGTTAAGCTCTCAGATCTCGGCGTTGGTGAGTTGTAGGAAGGAGATCTTGGGCTCTACGGAAAGGTCTTGACTCACTGATCATTCAGCTAAGAGGTTTCGAAATTCAAAAGTTTGAATTGCGCGCGCTACAGTAGTGTCTAGGCCAAAAGTAGTGTCTCTTTGATTGAGTCGCATTCGAGCGTGCCGCAACCGAATAAGATGGGGTTTGTTCCATTGTGTAGACAATTGATTCTAGTTAACACACAGAAAGTTTGAAGAAATTTGGCTGTTTCTTTCTTGAGTTATTAAAAACGTGCACCCTTTTTGGCCGATTTCGGCGATTTTGGCCATTTTGGGCAAAAGTAGGGTGTACGCGGCAGGCCATAACTAACGCTGTGGTGAACCGATTTTGCTGAAATTTGAGATGTGATGTCAGGACACCTTGGGGTATAACTGGTGTAAAAATTATCAAAATCGCCCACCCTGTACAAAACCTCGAATTTTCATGTGCGCCCCAAACCAGTGCGTGTGGCGTGATTATGGCAAAACACGCACCGCGCCAACACACTCCGACAGGGGTCTCCAACGATGCATAAATCATTTTGGTTTCCCGAAACACTAAGTATGCAGACTAAAATAACCTTCAGTCTCTGCCTTTCTTGAACAGACTATA
>JASAMZ010007619.1:0-32796 GCA_030248115.1 Linhomoeus sp. GSCO2_2 | reverse complement strand
CCTGACCGCAAGAAGCCGGCAGCTGAGGAGCTGTTAACTTTCTGCTAGAATCCCATGCCATTCAGTGGAATGACAAGAAAGAGGTGGTGTTGTATGGGATGACCATCCATGGCTCCAATATTCGTGATCTATTCCATCATGCTACCCGTGATAAGTCAATGGTCAGTGCCCCTATTGGTTGGCATGAGTTTATTGGGGTGCGCTAGACCAAAACAATGTGCCTCGCATGGCGCTGGGTAATAAGCACCTAACTGGTGAAGCTGGAGGAGCTGCCACTTAAACATCACCCATCCAGCCAACGCCAGCTCCAGCTACTCGAACTGCTCGACCTCCTAGGGGTATTTAAGCCATCTCCTCAGAAGGGCAAAAGGAGGCATTCAAGTTTGCTTCACAATACTGATGGAGAAGCTACTCAACTCTGTCTACAACAGCCCCAAAAAGTCCTGCCCTACTTGGCAGGGCAACAGGCTGTGTTGGCTGAGAGGCTAAGAAGCGGAATCCTAAGGTCACTCTCCGCCACGTTCGTGATTATTTGCAGTCGCAGGATAGCTATACCTTGCACAAACCACTGATACTGAAATATGGCAGGAATAGAGTTGTGGCTGCTGGAATTGACAGTGATTGGCAGTGTGACCTGATTGATCTTCGTAACCTGCCCCATGCTAATCGTAAACATAAGTTTATACTGTCATGCATTGATGTGTTCAGCAAGAAAGGGTGGCTCGTGGCTATGTTAACCAAGCAACCCAGCGACACACTAAAAGCGTTCAAGGTTATACTGAAGGATGGCAGGAAGCCATGGAGACTCTGTACGGATAAGGGCAATGAGTTTGGTGGTGTGTTCAAGAGCTTCCTTGAAGATCAGGCCATCACCCACTTCTTTGCCACGTCCCCAGATGTCAAATGCTCGGTTGTGGAATGGTTCAACAGAACGGTCAAAACTCGACTCTGGAGGCACTTCACCAAGAATAAAACCCTCAACTGGATTGATGCCGTTGGTGATATCGTTGCAGCATACAATGCCAGCAAGCACAGGAGCATTGGCATGGCCCCTCAAGATGTCAACGTCTCCAACGAGAGGCTTGTCAGAGCCAGGCTATATAAAACCCCAATGGCACCTCTGCCAAAGTTCAAGTTCAAGGTTGGCCAGTCAGTCAGAATAACCAAGGAGAAGGGCAAGCTTTCAAAGGGATATCAGCCAAACTTCACTCAAGAGATCTTCACTGTGAGCGAGCAGCTGAATCGTCATCCAGCCACATATCGTCTCAAGGATGCATCTGGAGAAGAAATTCAAGGAATTTTTTATACCTCAATATAACTCGTCTCCACTCAAAGCCCCTGCCAGATCCAATCCAGGAGGCGGCAGAAAGCGTGGTGGCAACGTGTGTAAAGGCCGCTCGACACAACGTCACTGAAGTTCAATGGATGACAGAGGTGGTGCATGCCAGTGAAGAAGAGGAAGATAGTGAAGATAGCAATGCAGAGGAGGAAGATAAGGAAGACAGTGAAGATGAAGACTACATTGATGATGAGGAAATATGGAGCCAGATTGTCCGTGATGCTTGCTCCATGCTAGCAGATGAGGTGGAAGACATGTCATCCGCTGAGGTACTTGCAAATAAGAAGACCATGTCCCGACTTGTGCGCTTGATTGCAGACCGAGTCCATTGGATTCATGAGGCCTACATGGCGATGCTTTCAAGTGACTTGGTGCGCAAGATGGACAAGACCATAGATCAACTGATGAATAAAGAGGACTGCACCAGGAAAGAAGCACGGCTCAAAGCTTGGAAAGACAGAAAGGAGCTTGTGAAAGATCTGATTCGTGATCATCGCCAGGTGCTAGATGAAGAATTTGGTGAAGCCGATGGTAGTGAGACCTGATTGTGCCTTTTGACAGTGTGTGTCTCATTGTGTTCGTGTATCGAATGTTGACAGTGTGTGTGTCTCGTCGTGTTCATGTATCGAAGAACATGTCTTTGCCCCCTCCATGCATTCAGAGAGACAAAACCACTTCAAACACATCTCTGATTCAGCTCAAATATAGCTCCCAGCCACACTAGAGCAGCTCCACACCAGCTCCGATTCAGTGGATTCAGTGTGGATTCAGTATGGATTCAGTGTGGATTCAGTATGGATTCAGTATGGATTCATTATGGATTCAGTATGGATTCAGTGTGGATTCAGTATGGATTCATTATGGATTCAGCATGGATTCAGTACTGCGGCTGTGGGTGGCAGTCTGTGGCAGAGATGACATGCATCTGTGTGTGTCATGGCATCATCATGGCATGCATCACTGTCAGTGTGCCAGTAGACGCGTGTCTGAGCTGACTCCAAATTGACTCTGATTCAGTAGAAACGACTCCAAATCAACTCCGCGCTGACTCCAAATTGACGCGGGTCCAAAATCTTACCCCTTGCTTTGTGTGAAGTTTAAAAATCTTACCCCTGGCTTTGTGTGAAGTTCAAAAATCTCACCCCTTGCCTTGTCTAAGGGTCGAAAATCTGAACCCTTGGTAGGTATGAGGGCCAAAACTCTGACCCTTGGGCTGCATGTGGGTGAAAACTCTAACCCCTCACACTATTGCGCGCTCTTTTACAGGGGCCTTGTGTGTTGACAGATGGAGTCTGGAGGTCCTCATAAATCGATTCCTCTCGTCGAGACGGTTTCAACGAACCCCTACACGACTAGGTTTGGACAAGGCAGCAACGAGTTATGGTCCGACCCGTTTGCGTGGCCCGCGTGGACGTGGTGCGTGGTACGTCGTCGCCGATGGCACCATTGGATTCCTCTCGTCAAGGCGGTTTCACCGAACCCCAACAACACCATGTTCCGACCATCCAATCAAAAGTTGTGGCCTGACCACGTTTGCGTGGCCGCCGCGTGGACGTGGTGCGTGGTACGGGGTCGCGGATAGCACCATTGTAATTTTCTCGTCGAGACGCTTCAAACGAACCCCTACAACGCTATGTTTGGATGAGCCAATAAAAAGTTGATTTTTGAGGTGCGTTTTTGCGAAAATAGTGCTCGTGGTACATTTGGGGGTGACGCCGTTGGTGCCATTGAATTCGCCTCGCCGAGACGGTTCAAACGAACCCCTATTTGATATAGTTCTGATGTGTTTTGAATTTGTTAACAATTTGTCAGTATGGTGAAACTCCCTTTCGTGGGCGACGTTTTTGCCCCCAGGGCATGCGTGGTAGGTCGGAGGGGGTCGGCGTGGTCACCGTTGGATTCTACGCGTTGAGGCGGTTCGGATAGACTACTGGCGCCCCCTGGTGGCTGCACGCAACAACCAGAAATTCAAATCTGGCGGATCTCCTCTCGGCCGGCAGGCGGCGCTGCGCACGTTTCTCCTCACGGCCGCTAGGCGGCGCTGCAGGCGCTCTCAGCAGGAGGTCCTGGCCTTATAAGGGTGGAGATCGGTGGCCGTCTTCAGTCCCTGCACCCACTTTACCTCTCTCCCCACCACCAACGCATACACAGTAACGGTAGGTAAGGGCGTAGGCGGACATGGTACACACACACACACTCATTGGCTTGGGCTTGTGTCCTGCAATCTACAGCCTTGGGCTCAAAGGGGGTGCGCTTATTTGAGACAGTTGCAGGCTTGGGCTTATTAGAGACACTCACAGGGTTGGGCTCATTAGTTTGCACTCTGTCCCTTGGGCTTAGTCACAGTTTGAATGTGGCGGAAATCACGCTTAGGCTTAGTCACAGTCTGAGGGTTAGGCTTTCACTCTGCTCAATCTCAACCTTAGGCTATCAGTGTGGTCAGAGGAGGCGAGAGGGAGGCGAAAGAACTCTGCCAAGGAGGCGAAAGAAGGAGGCCAAAGAAAGTACTAAGGAGGCCAAAGAAATCACAGCACTCACACGCTTAGGCTTACAGGGGTGCGCTTATTAGAGACCCTTAGGCTTTCACTCTCTCCAGAACAGCAATTGGACCGCTTAGGCTAAGGAGGCGAAAGAACTCTGCTGAGGAGGCGAAGGACCAGCAGCAAGGAGGCGAAAAATCTGCTAAGGAGGCCAAACAAGCGCTCCTTACTACTGGCGACAAAATCGATTTTTGACTTTTTTATTTTTTAATTGTAAATATCTCTGAATTGCAGTATTTCAAAGCTGTATAACCATGTCACAAATTCTTATTGGCTTACGACCTTTCAATTTCTGCATTCACATTCGTCAATAAATGACGTTCAATTTTTGTCATTTTATCAATTTTTGACAAATAATTGCGTATTTCTATGAAATTCCGCATATGCAAAAAAATTTCTTTTGTGTCACAAATTGTCCACGGCCTATGTTCTTTCCATTTCTGAAGAAATTTCGCCGCTAGCTCATCAGGCGAAAAAGTCGATTTTCGATATTTTCATATTTTAATTGTAAATATCTCCAAATTGCAATTTTTCAAAACTGAAAAACTATGTCACAAATTCTTACTGGCTTGCGGCCTTCCAATTTCTGCATTCACATTTGTCAATAAATTACGTTCTATTTTTGTCAATTTATGAAATTTCGTCAAACAATTTCGTATTTCTATCAAATTTCACAACGACAAAATATTTCTTTCGTGTTACAAATTATCAGCGGTCCGTGCTCTTTCCATTTCTGAAGAAATTTCGCGGCTAGCTCATCAGGTGAAAAAGTTGATTTTTGACATTTTTGAATTTTAATTGTGAATATCTCGGAAATGCGAAATTAGCAACAGAAACGGACATCAGATCCGTACTCAGCGACCTTGACTCTACTTGACCACATATGCCACATATTTTAGTTTGGTGCCACGGAAACACAGACACACACACACACACACACACACAGACACACAGACATTGTCATCCGTATATATACACCTCGCCGCGCTGAGGCGCGGCGAAAAAACCCGGTAGTAACTGCTGTGGCGTTTCAAGGTCTAGATGATGCACGCACATAATAATGCTCAACACAGTCTCAGAATGCGCAAATTGCAAAATACGGAGCATAATAGCCATGCAAAACGCGAGGCACAATCATGCCTTTGCAGTTTGCACGCAAGCAGGGACGACTCACAACACAAGACTATCTTTAATCGACGCCACAGGTCGCAGGTCACAAAGCAAGAATAGAAGACAAAATTGTTAGAGGCAACTGCGATCGACCTACATAGTTATTGAAACAACTTGTCAGTCAAGTGTGTTGCTACAGCGCGACATACATACGTATGTAATCTAGCGAAAAGGGAAAGAATACAAACGCGCCATAAAAGCGCAGGCATTTCTCAGGCTTTGAAGTATGTAACCTTTGACTCCTCCATAACAGGAAGTTTGTCGACGAACGTTCTACTTGCGCGACGGTCCCGAAGTGGCGTTGCCTGGCGACGTCGTCGTCTATATCTTTTCAGCTCTTGCGAGCGATCAACTGCGACGCTTGAGACCTACAGTACGCCCACCTCTCACTAAACCAGTCAGAATAACAAGATGCAATAGTGCGTAGAGAAATCTCCAACTAGTGTAGGTAGACTCACAAGTTGCTCTGCGTAGCAACAAAACCAAACCATTGCTGACGCTCTTCAGTAACGCACACACAATACGATGACGCTTGCTGTCAACGACACCGCAACGTGCGAAATGGTCGCGACATACAAGAACAGCGTGGCGCTTCACGTCGCGGAGACGGCACTATTACTCATCAATCTCGCTGGGATCGCAGTTGGAGTATTGCTTATTTGGCTGCTCACTAGTTTCCAGACGGGCCACGTGCACCTGAGATGCGCCCTGTTTTCGATCGTGTTCACCAACAGCGCTCGTCTTGTCATCATCACTGCAAATACACTGTTCAGCTGGGCTCGATACATTGGAAGCCGGAGGGAGGGCTGCCATGACCTGGGTAAGATTTGTGGCCTTAGGAAGGGTCTCTTTGTTTCCTCACAAAAGAATGTTTGAAGTTGCTCGAATGCTGGCTTTCGTTCAGTTGTTTCAAAACCCGACTGCTGCGTCGTGACCTGTCCGGCGGCCGTTACCGCCGCTGCCGTGATCACAGCTTTCTTCGGCTTGTCTGTGGAGAGAGTCTGGGCCACAGTCCAATACAAGACCTACGAAAAGAGGAGATCGAGAATCTTCATGATGTTTTACCATTGCCTTTCCGGTAAGTTTGTTTGCGCGTGTCGTAGACTTAGAATCGGCTGCTTGAAGCGCGAAGCGAAGATGCTTACACATTCCAATACCCATACCAGTGAAAACCCGCATAAAGACACTTCCTATGGTGACAAACACAACTTACAAGCATGCAACGCGCAGCACTGTCCTAGACCTAAGCATAAGCCTGAGCCCAAGCGGCCAAGCCTAAGCCTAAGCATACGCGCCTAAGTTTCAGCGAAGGATATGGAAGAAACAACAATTACATAATGTGCCATTGTCTAACCAATTGCATTAACTAAAATGCGTGTGGTGACTTTCCGTTCACTAATACACCATGCAGTCTTGTGGTGGTGCTTGATTTCTAGTTGGCGGCGTGATCGGCGCGCTGGGGCGTTGATTGCGTATTGATTGTATATTGGTTCTCAATTCCAGTGGCTGATGGCCGTACCCCTGAGTCGGGGCCTCATCCTTCAACATCGCGATGATGGCAATAAGGTCGCCTGGTGTTCCCCCTTCTTGATCTATACCGCCCAGTCGGTCACGTCGCCGCTGAAGATGGTAGTCGCTAGTTTGGCCGTCAATTTAACACAGTTGTGTTGCTTCATTGCTATGGTGTGGTGGAACCACTGCACCATGGAGAGGGCCAAACAGTGCGTCGTTGGGACGGGAGGCATCGCAAGTGGAATGAGCAGCCGTTATCAGGTTGGGCATACGTGTAAGCGCCAACCGGCCAGGGGGGGGGGGGGTCGGGGGGGGGGGGGGGTATAGGGGACCCCTCAGGGGGGGGGGGGGGGGGTCTGAGGCCCCTGGAGGGGGGGTCAATTGACCTAAAATTTTGCCAAAAAAGTACCACAAAATAAGAAAATTTTGCAAAAATAGGCCAAAAAGTGCCAAAAATCGCTCAATTTTGGTCAAAACGTCCAAAATATAGCGCCGCAGGCAAAAATTTTGCTATTTTCAAGCGCCGCAGGCAAATTTTTTGCAATTTTTAAGCGCCGCAGGCGAAAATTTTTGAAATTCTAGTGGGGGGGTCGTTTGGGGAAGGCGGGAGGGGGGTACCTGGGGGGGTATGGGGGGGGGGGTACACTTTCGGCTAGGGGGGGGGGGGGGCTTACCCCCCCCCCCCCCATACCCCCCCCCCCCCCCCCCGGTTACACGTATGAGGTTGGGTGCATTTGAAAATGTTTCTGTTCCTCCACTAAGCGACTCCCTCGAATTAGCGCCATTCCGCCCCGCCCCCCCCCCCCCCCCCCCCCCCCCACCTCCTCCAAATAGCGCCCCTCCTAGAGGGATGTTAAAGAAATAAGCGCCCAGAGTCAGCTATTGGAGGGTTTACGGTATGTACATACACAATGGTGTTTGGTTTATAGAGTTGACAAACGTTATGGCAATGCAACCTCACAACCAAATCAGCCCTCTTCTATATGGCTCTATCGTCTTGCATTTTGGCATTGTAGTGGACTGGATTACGGTGCCCTACAAACCCTTTGCTCAACATCGTGATCGCCCGAATTATTTTATGTGTACTTTATGGCAATTGTTGAATGAGAGAACAGTCAGAGAATCACATACTGTCTCGCTTTCAGCTGAGCGAGAACGTCAAGTACACAGGCACCGTTGTACGCCTAATGGTTGTCCAGTTGATTTCGTCCGCCATTCCCCCAGTTATTTCTACGACACTTCTACTAAAGGTCGTCTCTGCGGCGCCTATCACTAGCATGGTATTGGCTGAAGTTAGGATGGCGTCCTACACGGCGTTTCTTCTCGCTTTTGCATGGTTCTACGTCAGAAACAGCCCCATGTTGAAGGCCAAAGCCGAAGAATTCTTGCCAAAAAGTTCCTTGGGTTGTTTTCTGCTGCTGAAGAGGCACAACGCGGTCGGCGCTGTAAACAATGAAAATGAAGCGGATATCCACTTTGAGACGCTGCAGCAAGCCTGGGCTTAGAGAGGGATCATCTGGAGTATATTACTTTAACCATCCAGTATAGTACCGTTTTGCAGTTTGCAGTTTTGCAGGGTTTGATACAATACCACAATGCATTGTTGTATAGTTGTATGGTATGTTATAGTATAGCATACTATACTATACAACAATTCCTTGGGCATTTGCTGTACAATACTATACACTACAACAATTGATGTCAAATTTGGCATACTATAACGTACTATACAACAATTCGATCTTCTACAACAAAGCAATGTTGTATAGACTGCGGAATTGTATGCATCAAAATGACGCATAGACGACTTCCAAAACCCAAGTGTGGTCACAAATCCTGTGTTTCTGTGGTGATTGGGCCCGATTGGAGGTTGATTTTGTACTGAATTGTACGGCTATGCTTAATTTTCGCGTCTGAAATCTTACACTCAGGTGACATTATTCAGCCATTTCAATTTGCCGTACAACAATTCATTTTGTTGTACAATACAACAATTGAAATTCCAGAGGCCATACTATACTATACTATACAACAATTCATTTCGGACGGTTATACAATACAGTACTATACAACCACGCAAGATTCTCGGCCAGTACTATCCTATATACTAAGCGGCAAAGAGTGTGTTTGTTTGTTTGTCTGTTTGTCCGGCCATTTTCTCTTGACACAGTTGACGGATCCTGGAGATCTATAGCTTAAACTGACCGTCGTGGGCTGGAAGGAATCCCATCCTATTTTAAATCTTTTGCAAATTACTAAATTCCACAAAATTCATGAAAATATCGACTGCACAGTACATTCTGAGCACTAAAGAGTGCCTACTGGTCATTTTCGTGGAAATTTCGCACTGTCGTGTCACCATTCACTCCAGAGCTGCCGCTGTGAGACTCTTACAGGTATTTGGAGGCATGGGAACAGGTGCAAAGGTAAATGCAGGCACTGGCAGGGGCACAGTGCCAGAAGGCATTAGCTCTATCTGAAATCTCCTAAGGGCTAAACACAAGCATCCATGTGTTTGCTTCAGTTTATTCAGAGGCACGGGAACAGGTTTGATGATAAATGCAGGCACTGGCAAGGGCGCAGTGTCAAGAGACTTTTGATCTATCTGAAACCTCTTATGGGCTAAACACAAACACATACCTATATGCAAAGTTCAGTGTAATCAAAGGCATGGGAGTGGGCGCAATGGTATATGCAGGCACTGGCAGGGGCACAGTGTCAGAAGACATTAGATCTATCTGAAATCTCCTAAGGGCTAAATGCAAGCATCCATGTGTTAGCTTCAGTGTATTCTGAGGCATGACAGCTGGTGCAACTGTAAAAGCAGGCACTGACAGAGGCACAGTGTCAAATGACTTTAGATCTATCTGAATCTCCTATGGGCTGTTGTGAGCATTGGCTGTGGACCATAGGCCAATACATGTTGTGAGCAGTGACTGATTTCCATGGGTCGATACAAATGGCCCTCTTTCCATAGGTGTTCAGCTATAGATATGCAGTATCACCTATGGGCTAAAGGCACTAGTCCTATATACTAAGCGGCATAGAGTCTGTTTGTTTGTTTGTCTGTTTGTCCGGCGATTTTCTCGCGACTCGGGCGATGGATCCTGGAGATCTATAGCTTAAACTGACCGTGATGGACTGGAAGGATGCCATTTTGGGGTCTCGACTTTGGTCAAAGTCTAAATTCCATAAAATTTCAACAATTTCAATTGTGAGGTGCACAATTCTGCTAAACCATGCTGATTCAAACGGCGGCCACAGCGGCAATGACGCGCGCACTGTATGCCAACACGCAAAACATCAACTTTAAATCGTTGTGAGGGACATTTGCAGTGTCACCACTCACCAAAAAGTTGTCGTTGTGAGACTCTGTTGTGATTGCGATCAATACGTACATAGTATTTCGCAACACTGCTGTAGTAGGTATTGTTCCGGAAGTTTCTAGAGCGCGATCTTATCTCTAAGTGAGATCTTATCTGGTGTGATTCTAGAACCTTCGCTTCTGGAACATTCTATAGGCCAGTACTATAAATAGTCGCCGCGCGGTTGCTGTGTCACTTCTCCTGCTTTCTCGCTCTATTCCTGTTCCTTGCTCTACGCTCGTCGGCGTGTGGTTCGAACCAAAGTCCCTAATTGGAATCCTGTTGTGGACTCGGCCAAAAACACAACAGGGTTTTGTGGCGTGACTGTGCAGATTCCACGCCAGCCAGGACGGGACCGTACTCCACGTCACAAGGTTTGTGGCGTGCCTGCTGAAGATTCGCTGCTCTACAGCACCTGCCTGCTGAGGATTCTACAGCTGTGGTTCCACGCCAGTCATGAGCGATCTCGCCGAGCTCCTCGACGTGCTCAAGAAGCAGCACAAGGAGGACCTTGCGGCTCAACGGGAGCAACTCCAACTCCTCAAACAGTTCTCAACGCTGTGAATTGGTTGACGCTGCCGTGAGGTTACTCCACCTCTAGCAGTGGATGCCGTTTAATTTGCAAATTTGAAAATGCGTGGCTACCCGGCATGCTCAACACGTGTGGCAAAACCGTGCTTATGCGCACAATAATTCGGCCACACCACAAAGTATCTCTTTAATGGAAGTTATTGCCACGCTCACACACAGTGCAAGTGCAAGATTGCCAAAGCATCACCAATCGAGCAAAGTCTTGAATCCTTGATAACAGGAATGCTATCGTAAAACTTCTACTTGTGCACGGTCCCCAAGTGGACGTTGCCAAGCGACCGTCGTCGTCTCTCGTCGACTTCACTTCTTGCGACTGTAAATTGCGACACATGAGACCTGCGCATCCGCATAATCGAAATGTTCACTCTCACTCCTGTCCGAACAACAAGGTGCCAGATTACATGGAAGCGTTTCTAGCGAGACTCATCACTCGCGAGGTCAGTTGCTAGCTTCGCAGCCACTAGTCTGCGCAGCAACAAAACCTAATCATTGCCTAATTCGACAGTAACGCCCACACAATACGATGACGCCTGCTGTCAACAACACGGCAACATGTGAAATGGTCGCGGTATATAAAAGCATCGCAGTACTTCACGTCGCGGAAAGCTCGCTGTTACTTTTCAATTTCATTGGAATCGCAATTGGACTGCTTCTTGTGGTTGGGTCTGAATGAGTGCCCCCAAATTCTGAATGAGCGCCCCCAAATTCTGAATGAGTGCCCCCAAATTCTGAATGAGTGCCCCCAAATTCTGAATGAGTGCCCCCAGCACCCAGAGGCGCGCTACTACCACGGCCGTGAGAGTAACCGGCTGGGCACAGCCGGCCTGAGCAGGAGGTGAAGTAGATGGAGGAGTGTTTATTCCACTTACCGTTTGCACTAAAACTCGGCCGGCGTCGCGCCTGGCGGGTCTCAGCTGAGGCTTAGCGCGACCACCAACTTCAGGGCGCGCTCCGCGCGCCCTGAAGTCGGTCACCGGTCGCGTTAAGCCTAAGCTTCGACCCGCCAGACTGCGACGCCGACTGACTCTTGTGCAGTGTGGGCGCAGGGCGAGCCTAAGCATAGCCTGAATTCAAGGAAAATCTTGCTTGGAGGTATAGAGAACGAACACGGTATGACGACTTCCCACAGACGAGATTCTTGGCCCCGCGGCTCCATCCACGCAGTGATTAGATTAACGCCGCACTTAGAACATTGGGGGCACTCATTCAGAATTTGGGGGCACTCATTCAGACTTTGGGGGCACTCATTCAGACTTTGGGGGCACTCATTCAGAACTTGGGGGCACTTATTCAGATATAGCCGCTTCTTGTCTGGTTATTGGCAAACTACCAGACGGGTCACGTCCATCTGAGATGCGCTCTGCTTTCCACAGTTATCGCCAATGTCGCTCGTCTGGTCATCATCACTGCAATTACTCTGTTGAACTGGACTAGATACATTGGAGGCTCGCGAAAGGAATGCCATGACCTGGGTATGATCATTTTGGAACGATTTCTTGTTTGATGTAGGCAAGAAGAGGCCAGAACTGAGCGGATAGTTGCTGCGAATGCACAGAGAACGAGACATACGATACGATATACTGGCACTGTGAGCAAGTTGGACGATCGATTTGTTCTGTGATTTGTCCTGTGATTTGTCCTGTGACTTGTCCAGTGGAAAAAGTCTATGAGTGGTCGCTTTCAGCCATTTCGAAGCCGAACTGCTGCGTGGTGACCTGTCCAGCAGAGTCTGTTGGCGCAGCCGCTGCGATCACAGCTTTCTTCGGCTTGTCTGTAGAGAGAGTCTGGGCTACAGTCCAATGCAAGGCCTATTAGAAGAAAAGATCGTGGATCTTCATGGTCTTCATCATTGCATTCCCAGTAATAGAACACGTGACACACAAGTATCACAACAGCTTACATACCATCAAGTTTTCAATTTTGACTAAGTTTATACTTCAGACAACTAGCGTTAGCTGAGTTTCGGTCGCTAGATCTAGACTCAGCTACGAAGTGCCAACGCGACCTCATCAGTAGATGACTGGCACTATACTTGGGCAACAAATACATAGTACAGTAAGTTTGTACTTGTTAACCGATCCGTGAAAATGTGCCAATTTTGCCATAGCATTGCATGTGTAGCAATACATTATACACTTCACACACCTCAAAATTTTGCCTGCGGCTCAATGTTTTTTCTCCAAAGCGCAATTATTGTTGACGCAGGTGGGTGGATGCCTGTGGTCTCACCCCCCTCGCCCCCCCGCCCTCAATTTCCAAATCGTCGCCCTACCACTGTTCTGAGGCGCGCACCTCAGCTGACATTCAGTGGCTAATGGCTATACCCCTGAGTTCGCGCCTCATTCTTCAACATCGCGACGACAGCACTAAGGTCGCCTGGTGTTCCTCCTTCCTAATCTACAGGATGGAGTCTGTCAAGTCGCCACTGAAATTGTTCTTTGGCAGTCTGACTGTCAGTCTCGCACAGTTGTGTTGCTTCAATGCTTTGGTGTGCTGGAATCACCTCTCCATAAAGAAACACAAAAGGGCGCGTTGTTGGGACTGATAAGAGCGGAGAAGGAGGCATCGCGAAAGGAATTAGCATCCGTTATCGGGTGAGGAAACAAATATATCTAGGTTATGGAAATTGATTTGCAGAGAAAAATGTTCACCAGACCTAAACCAACAGTCATTGTCTTAAATGGTTGCACAGTCTGGTATCTTAACATTGTAGTGAACTGGATTGCGGTGCTCCTTCAAAAGACGGCTGTTCAACGTTAGGATCGCCCGGAATGTATTCGTTAATTTGCAAATTTGTAGGTGAGTGATAGACAGGGAATCAGAAAGCGTTGCTTTCAGCTGCGGGAAAACGTCAAGTACAATGGCAATGGCACTGTGGTACGCCTAATGGTTGTCCATTTCTCCAGTCATTTCCACTATCATTCTACTGAAATTTTTCTCTGAACAACCAATCACTGACATGGTATTGGCCGAAGCGAGAGCGCTGTCCTACACGGCATTTCTTCTCGCTTTTACATGGCTCTACGTCAGAAGCAGTCCCACTTTTAGGGCCAAAGCCGAGAACTTGCTGCCAAGTTTTCTGTATTGTCTACTGCTAATGAAGAAGCACAACGCGATCGATGTTGTAAATGAAGCCGGCATCCACTTCGACACGCTGCAGCAGGCCTGGTCATAGGCTGACTTCATTCGTCCACTGTGTCATTCTCTGTCATTGCACTGTCATAATTGAATATTCACAGTTTGCTTCAGGTTGCGGTGTTGACACAGCAACGAGCTACTCTATAAATTTTGCCTATCTCTGGCAGCGCGGTGACGTGTTTTGTGGTGGCACACTTACCTACACGGCATCGCTCATAAAAGAATGTAGGCATCATCACAAAACAGAATCGTCAGCAACTTCTACTCATCAATAACTGGAAAAGCCCTTCGAAATCGGCGTCGCGACTGCTTTACCCTTCAAACGGCAGCTTGATTACCAGGGTGAAAGCGGGCGCGAACGCTGACTCGTCAGCAGAGGGCGTGTCGTCGCAATTGAACGTTTCGCTTCCATGACTACAATCACAAACCAATACACACACAGCCTCCAAAGGTCGGCGCCGCGACTGCTTTACCCTCCGACAATTATGAAGTCTATGGGGTAAAAGCAGGCGCAAACGCTGGCCTTTAAGCGACCAAATTGTGTGCTACATACCTACATGTAAGACACCAAATTTTATGCAACATACGCAGTTTTATGCAAATTTTGTGCAACACTGAACAGAACAAATTGTCGTAGTCCATCTACCACCGCCCACACTGCTGAATCGGCGTCGCGACTGCTTTACCTTCTGAAATCAATCTCAGATTTGAGGTAGAAAGCGGGCGCGAACGCTGACTCCACAGCAACGGCAACTACAGTACTCATGGCGGCACAGAGTAGTGTCGGCCTCAATTCGAAACCTGCTGGAATCCTTGAGACTCAAAATGGTCGGCGTCGCGACTGCTTTACCCTTCGAAAGTCCTGCTTTCAGTATCATCGTCGGGGTAGAAAGCTAGCGCAAACGCCGACCATTGAGAGTCGACTGCAGTTGGCGTTATGCCAAGAATTGCTCTACCGACCGTATCGGCGTCGCGACTGCTTTACCCTCCACGCATTTCCAGTGATGCCAGGGTTAAAAGCGGGCGCGAACACTGACGCGGTCAAGAGCGACGCTTTGTGTGTCGTGAGAAGTCTGCACAGACAGGAATATGGAAACACATGTACAGTCTGCTCTATGGCTCCAAACAGTCGGCGTCGCAACTGCTTTACCCACCGAAAGTTGGACTTTCAATCAGGCTCTGGGTAAAAAGCTAGCGCAAGCGCCGACCGTCCAGAGCGGACGGACAGAAAATCTTCGTCGAACCTCAGCTGAATCGGCGTCGCGACTGCTTTACCCTCACAAACAGGCACATTTCGGGGTTAAAAGCGGGCGCGAACGCCGACCCGGCGAATTTCAAACTGTCTTCGCAGTTGACTACCGTAACTCTTCTTTAGACTCGGATTAGTCGGCGTCGCGACTGCTTTACCCTTTGCCATTTCGTGACGACAACTTTCGCAGTTTCGCACTCTGCTGGGGTGAAAGCGGGCGCGAACGCCGACTAAACCACGAGCTTTGTTTCGTTCGAGTTCTTTTGCTTTTCCCCTAGTAGGAGAGAGGAGTTTTGAAAGTGATACTGCCTTGAGACCAACCCGGCGTTTATATAAGCGCGACCTCGCCGCGCCTCCAAAGGATTAGCCGCTAGGGGTGGCGCGTCTCTATCCGCGTGAGATCCCAAGCCGACCCTTGATAGCGCCGCCCAAACAACGATTACAGTAGCTTCGCGAGCGTCTGAGGTGTGAGGCACCCGCGGCGACAATTGGCGTCGCACAAAGGATTATCTCTCGCAGCTTAGTAGCACGTCACACAGAGGGGCACAAATCCAAATCGATCGCAGCAACGGTGCAACAGTCGTCCGAATTTCGAAGTTCTAATTTCAAATTACTTTCTCACACGTTGTATGAGTTTTAATACTATATTTATCCAGTTCTGCCCCTCATCAAGTAGATCATCCAGGGTTTGTCGCCGACTATTCGACGCCAGCGCGTCAGACGAGGTCTCAGCCACACGGGAGTATCGGGATCTTCTTCAAAATTGCGTTTGTTGTCATCTTTTCCGTAGGTATCTTTGTCGAAGCGCCACACTCCAAAAGACTTCTTGACTGCGTCCGATCTAGCAAGAAAGAGTACCTATTTCAAACAGCATTGCATTGTTTCGAAGATTTTATACAAAATTATGACCATCAGACGCACAAATTGCTAGCATAATTAGCTACAGTATCCTACTGGGCCACAATTCTTACTCTTCATCCAGTGACCTCTTTGTGTAGCGATTGCTGTAGAGATGTTTGAGAAGCTGGTCGCTCTGTTGCTCGCTGGATAAGCCCGACTGACGCAACCTAAACGTGCGGCATTGTACTGTATGTATGTATGTATGTAGAGTCAGCATAATCCAATTACGATACAATGCCATACACAGTACGATACGCTTACAACACAAGACATACAACACAACGCAATACAATACAGTGCTGTACAGTACGATTAAGTACAGTGCAGTGCAGTACAGTAGACTACAGTCAATACAATGCAATACAAAGCAGTACAATGCAATACAATGCAATACAATACAATACAATACAATACAAGACAATACAATACAATACAATACAATACAATACAATACAATACAATACAATACAATACAATACAATACAATACAATACAATGCAATACGATACAATACAATGCAATTCAGCACAATTTGCAACAATGAAATGCAATACAATTACAATTACACTTACAATTAAAATATACAATACAATACAATACAATACAATACAATACAATACACTACAATGCAATACGATACAATACAATGCAATTCAACACAATTCGCAACAATGAAATGCAATACAATTACAATTACACTTACAATTAAAATATACAATACAATACAATACAATACAATACAATACAATACAATACAATACAATACAATACAATACAATACAATACAATACAATACAATACAATACAATACAATACAATACAGTGCAATACAATACAATACAATACAATACAATACAATACAATACAATACAATACAATACGACTAAGGCAACACATTCGGCGTCTCACCAGAAGCCCGTAGCCAAGCTACACTGAACCAGCAAGATGAGAAGCGTCCTTTCCATGGTGAGGTCAACGGGAAGAGCATAAACTAAATTTAGTTAACTGCAAAACTGGGGCCGTAACTGCTGCTCACACCACGGTAACTCTTAGGCCGGCGAGCCGCGAAGAAGCACGTTCGGTATGCTGATGTGAGCACCGCCTTAGCTTAGTCTAAGCACGCAAAACGAGAAAGACCGGTAGGCTCTTCTCTTCAAAGGCATTCACAAACACACACTGACTTAAGAGTCAAATACACAGCTTCATGATTTGCTAACAAGCAGGAACGAGAGATCGCCTTCTGGCGCCATTATCAAAGTTGACACGAAAGCGACCGCTCACACGAAATTCATTCAGCTCTGTTAGTCAACAACAAACCCTCAGGACCCTAACTGACTAGCTGACCAACTTTAATTTGGCACGAAAGCGGCCCGCCGTCGTCGTCAGTCGTTTGACAAGCTTTCGCGCTAGCGCACCGGCTAAGCGATAATGGAATTGGCCCTTTGGGAGGGGGGGGGGGGGGGGGGAACGTCGCTCCGCCTATTAGGAATTCGATGAGGGCCCTTCCGGCCGCTAGACGCCCATACATGCGACCTTGAATTACTTGGGATTCTTTGGCGTGTGAGGCGCGTTTTGAATACCGTAACCAAGGTCAGCAAGTCGTCAGTCCACATATTGTATTCGACCATGCCATATGAATTCTAGTCAATCTTGTTATATTAAAAACCTCTCCATGTCCGACAGGATGTTGTTGATCGCAGTGGTCAGAAAGAGCGCTTATTGGAGTATTAACGCTAACTGTTGCTTTTAGTTTCATTACATTATGTGACACATTCTACAGTATACAAGTCTGGGTTGTTGCGCTTTGGTGCAAGATCATATTACGGGACTGTTGTCTAATTTATCTAACGTATTCGTTCCATTTTGCTCAACATTCTTACATTGGTTTGACTGATTGTATATGCAGTTGTAAACAGCGCTGTCGCTTAGCCTGTAGGTAGCTATTCGCGCTCACAATATGGTTAGGTCGCGCATACAGAATCAGTTTTCGGCCGTTACAATGGACACATTTTATTGAGGGTTTCACGATACATGTAAGCCGACACTTTTCACGAGGTCAGTAAGACGAATCACGAATCACGACGCGGCGGAAATTCTAGCTAACTTCGTAATTCTATTCCACTTAGCGTTTATTATCGTTGTGGGCCGATTTCGCAGTTGTCGCCAGTGAAGCCGTCTGCACAGGTCACCGTATAGTGATAGACGAAGCTGCAAAAGATTGGAAGTTTTCGCGCGCATCATATGTGCACTTCTCGTTTCAACCGCAGGAGAGGGAGGGTTGAGTGGTATGGTTAATGGATAGTGGTAGGTAGCCCTTTAGCCTGGGTTACTTGTGCCCCCCCCCCCCCCCCTCCTCCCCCCTCTGACTTCCCATCTCACAGCTCTGCCATGTTCTTCAGAAGTGGCAATAGTTTGCACCCCCACTCCACACCTCATTCCCGACCGACCTCCCGCTGTTACATTCACACCTCATCAATCCTCAAATCGGTTGCACAGACGTACAACAGTACTCACGTGACTGTCGTGGCTTGGGCGCGCTCTATCTGGTTCACCGACTTCTCCTCCACTCCGAACTGCCTCACGTCAGCCCTTCGAATTGTCGAGACGATGTCGACGATGAAGTCGTTCTCGCCGCCCGTTCCGATGCCGTCGTCCAAGTCATCAACGACTACTTTGACGCTGAATTGCTGAAGCAAACGAGTGGTAGTCTTATGCTGTCGCTGTGGAGAGACCTACATATGTATGCACCTCGAATGGACCCCTGAACGAGTAAGTTCTTCCGTTGAGGAATTGGTCGTACTGCACGCCGTTTTCGAATATGACGGTGTTTCTATTCCGAATGATCAGTCCTGTGTTCAGGAAGCCGGGCCCGCCGCGATCGTTGCATATGAACGTCCTGAAACGGAGTCGTCGTCGTCGTCGTCGTCGTCGTCGTCGTCGTCGTCGTCGTCGTCGTCGTCGTCGTCGTCGTCGTCGTCGTCGTCGTCGTCGTCGTCGTCGTCGTCGTCGTCGTCGTCGTCGTCGTCGTCGTCGTCGTCGTCGTCGTCGTCGTCGTCGTCGTCGTCTGTTGTCGTCGTCGTCGTCGTCGTCGTCTGTTGTTGTTGTCGTCGTCGTCGTCGTTGTTGTTGTTGTTGTTGTCGTCGTCGTCGTCGTCGTCGTCGTCGTCGTTGTTGTTGTCGTCGTCGTCGTCGTCGTCGTCGTCGTCGTCGTCGTCGTCGTCGTCGTCGTCGTCGTCGTCGTCGTCGTCGTCGTCGTCGTCGTCGTCGTCGTCGTCGTCGTCGTCGTCGTCGTCGTCGTCGTCGTCGTCGTCGTCGTCGTCGTCGTCGTCGTCGTCGTCGTCGTCGTCGTCGTCGTCGTCGTCGTCGTCGTCGTCGTCGTCGTCGTCGTCGTCGTCGTCGTCGTCGTCGTCGTCGTCGTCGTCGTCGTCGTCGTCGTCGTCGTCGTCGTCGTCGTCGTCGTCGTCGTCGTCGTCGTCGTCGTCGTCGTCGTCGTCGTCGTCGTCGTCGTCGTCGTCGTCGTCGTCGTCGTCGTCGTCGTCGTCGTCGTCGCCGCATTGCTTCTTCACTCACGTGGGATCGTCCGTCGGATCAACACACAGTCGCAAGATAATGTCGCAACTGGCTCGCGGCAGACACAACGCGCAGCCACAATCAGAAACCGGAATGATAGCGTCGCAGCATAAGCCGCAGTTTGCCTGCCCCTGTGGAACGTGGACCTCGTCCAGCCTCAACTGCACCACGAAATCGCCAAACGCCAGCTCGGCGCACAAAAGTGGTAGCGTTAGTACCAGCCCACGCAACATGCTGTTTCAGAGAGTTGTTCGCTAAAACGACAAACTGGAAAGTCGAGGAGCGAAAGGCTTTCGCGAGCCATGTGTGCGTGGGCTCCTGTTTCGTTTCGAGCGCTTCTTATCTCTGGAGCGAGTGTCATTCTCTGTGCTTGCGCTAAGCAGTGACAGTGCTGACTGGTGGCGCCACCAAGCGAATTTTCGACGCGTTGCTAGTTCAAAACGAGCTTAATCGAAACGGTGGCTGTAGCCAATCGCGCAGATTAACGTACAGTGCAGGCACAGCAAAGTTGTGTTGGAAATATGTACGGATAACGTGGGGAGGCAACAGCAAACGAACAACCTATCTACAGTCTTTTCAACTACAAGAAAGCCTGTCTGGGTATCCTACACCCGGCGCCACAATCGGTACGAATCGTTTCGAGCGATAGAATCGGCTTCTAACGAAGGCGACTCGGAGTGGAGCAAGCAACTGCTGAGGGCGGCGCTGTAGCTGAACGCGTTGCAACCCTGCTCCCGTCGGCTCGAGCACTCGCGAGTGCACTCCTTCAGTGAGCGCACTCCCGACAACTCTTGCAGGGGGGTGGAACTCAATTTGTGGCCGCTCGCCAGTAGAACGAACCTTTGGCGGTCCTCAATGGTGGGGCACGTCTCAAAGTCTGTAAGCGGAAGGAAATAGTAGTCATATTTAGAATTACACGTCAAGCTTTAGCCCAAACCCACTATGTCGAAACTCGCAGATGTAGCCGTATTCAAGCGAGTTAGTAGCAACAGCGTTGCAGTCCTTATTCGTAAGGGTGTCTGTAGACTGGAAGGCCTTCCAGCGAAGACACTGGTAGGTGCTGCTGGATCGCAGTGACATTCCAGAAGGCAGCGGGGCGATTGGAGGCCCAGCGCAACCCGCTGGCAGTCCTTCGCTGTCCATCCAGTGAAAGTTCTCTTCGTTGTCCGCATCCTGGTAGCCTAACGCTCGCAAACCTGAAGTAGAGACGTCGAACACCTGTGGAGATGGTAGCGACGACGACGACGACGACGACGACGACGACGACGACGACGACGACGACGACGACGACGACGACGACGACGACGACGACGACGACGACGACGACGACGACGACGACGACGACGACGGCGGCGACGACGACGACGACGACGACGACGACGACGACGACGACGACGACGACGACGACGACGACGACGACGACGACGACGACGACGACGACGACGACGACGACGACGACGACGACGACGACGACGACGACGACGACGACGACGACGACGACGACGACGACGACGACGACGACGACGACGACGACGACGACGACGACGACGACGACGACGACGACGACGACGACGAACCTATCCAGAAGTATTTGCTGTTGAATCCAAATTTCGAATCGGCAACCGCGTCCAGAGGTACGTCAAAGCTAGTGACCACCAAATTCCAAGTTTCGGAATCAATTTGGCCCAACAATTTTCCCTCCCATCCGTGCTGTTGGGCCAAAACTTCGCAGCCCTTAAAGCCATCACCCCAACTTATTCCACTGTCTTCCACAGCGACAATACAGCGCTGCTTGTTGCTTTCATAAACGCGTGTCAAGTTCTCCGCCTGGCTCTCGCACCAGTCGATCAAGCCGTTTCGGCTCGATCCTGTCAGTAGAGCGCTTTGTTTCTTCAACCATCCCTCTAGGGCCTACTGTAGGGGGGAGGGGGGGGGGGGGGTGATTACGATGTAAGAGTATACGAACCTTGCACGAGGTCGCAGAAATATCCTCTGGAGCTTGACCCGCTTAAACAATAACCGCTTCCAAGACCGGTCGTCTCCTTCCAGACGCCGCAACGCGAGTTCACGCCTCTGAAGCTGCTGTCGACGTCGGTAAAGTCGACTTTCGCCTTGTCTGTGGGACAACAGTGCTGCGGCCGGGTAGGCGTCAGCATGTAGAGCAGGTCATCGGCAGACCCCTCGCTCAGCGCGCGGGCGGCTGGCAAATAAGATTTATATCTCCATTTGACTTCATCAACTTCTAAACTTGTGGTCTGGAATACAGTACACCTACAGCAAACCTGTCCAGTAGTTGTGACCGTTGTCGAAGTGCTGGACGGAGGACCGCAAGAGGTTCGTGATATTTTCATCGATGTCTCCTAAAAGGCGACCCTGAAATAGAAAAGATGCGCTGCGTTTTGCGGCATTCAATGTCAAGCTGCTATCCCATCTGACGATCCTGATTTGAGTTCTACAAGACAACATCAAATTATGTCCCTCAATGTACATGCAGGGTGGTCAAAGCAACTGAGAACAACACCATCTTTGCGGCCACGATTCTCGGGCTTCAAACTATTGATCGGCTCCATGCCCTGGTGTGACACCACATCAACCCCAGATGTGACAGGTGTGACACCACATCACCTGGAGTTATCTGGAAGAAATCTCGTGTTTTGCTCACTGGTTATCTGCTCGGCTCCTGCCACCAACGTTACTGCTTCTGTTTAGTGACCACTTAATGACAGTGTACAAGGTGGGGCCACACCACATCACCTGGAAGTTATCTGGAAGAAATCTCGTGTTTTGCTCACTGGTTATCAGCTCGGCTCCTGCCACCAACGTTACTGCTTCTGTTTAGTGACCACTTAATGACAGTGTACAAGGTGGGGCCACACCACATCACCTGGAAGTTATCTGGAAGAAATCTCGTGTTTTGCTCACTGGTTATCTGCTCGGCTCCTGCCACCAACGTTGCTGCTTCTGTTTAGTGACCACTTAATGGCAGTGTACAAGGTGGGGCCACACCAGATCACCTGGAAGTTATCTGGAAGAAATCTCGTGTTTTGCTCACTGGTTATCGGCTCGGCTCCTGCCACCAACGTTACTGCTTCTGTTTAATGACCACTTAATGGCAGTGTACAAGGTGGGGCCACACCACATCACCTGGAAGTTATCTGGAAGAAATCTCGTGTTTTGCTCACTGGTTATCTGCTCGGCTCCTGCCACCAACGTTGCTGCTTCTGTTTAGTGACCACTTAATGGCAGTGTACAAGGTGGGGCCACACCAGATCACCTGGAAGTTATCTGGAAGAAATCTCGTGTTTTGCTCACTGGTTATCGGCTCGGCTCCTGCCACCAACGTTACTGCTTCTGTTTAATGACCACTTAATGGCAGTGTACAAGGTGGGGCCACACCACATCACCTGGAAGTTATCTGGAAGAAATCTCGTGTTTTGCTCACTGGTTATCTGCTCGGCTCCTGCCACCAACGTTGCTGCTTCTGTTTAGTGACCACTTAATGGCAGTGTGCAAGGTGGGGCCACACCAGATCACCTGGAAGATATCTGGAAGAAATCTCGTGTTTTGCTCACTGGTTATCAGCTCGGCTCCTGCCACCAACGTTACTGCTTCTGTTTAGTGATCACTTAATGACAGTGTACAAGGTGGGGCCACACCACATCACCTGGAAGTTATCTGGAAGAAATCTCGTGTTTTGCTCACTGGTTATCTGCTCGGCTCCTACCACCAACGTTACTGCTTCTGTTTAGTGTCCACTTATTGGCAGTGTACAAGGTGGGGCCACACCACATCACCTGGAAGTTATCTGGAAGAAATCTCGTGTTTTGCTCACTGGTTATCTGCTCGGCTCCTGCCACCAACGTTACTGCTTCTGTTTAGTGACCACTTGGCAGTGTACAAGGTGGGGCCACACCACATCACCTGGAAGTTATCTGGAAGAAATCTCGTGTTTTGCTCACTGGTTATCTGCTCGGCTCCTACCACCAACGTTACTGCTTCTGTTTAGTGACCACTTAATGACAGTGTACAAGGTGGGGCCACACCACATCACCTGGAAGTTATCTGGAAGAAATCTCGTGTTTTGCTCACTGGTTATCTGCTCGGCTCCTGCCACCAACGTTACTGCTTCTGTTTAGTGACCACTTAATGGCAGTGTACAAGGTGGGGCCACACCACATCACCTGGAAGTTATCTGGAAGAAATCTCGTGTTTTGCTCACTGGTTATCTGCTCGGCTCCTGCCACCAACGTTACTGCTTCTGTTTAGTGATCACTTAATGGCAGTGTACAAGGTGGGGCCACACCACGTCACCTGGAAGTTATCTGGAAGAAATCTCGTGTTTTGCTCACTGGTTATCTGCTCGGCTCCTGCCACCAACGTTACTGCTTCTGTTTAGTGACCACTTAATGGCAGTGTACAAGGTGGGGCCACACCACATCACCTGGAAGTTATCTGGAAGAAATCTCGTGTTTTGCTCACTGGTTATCTGCTCGGCTCCTGCCACCAACGTTACTGCTTCTGTTTAGTGACCACTTAATGGCAGTGTACCGGACCGGGTCTTTCGAAACTCCAGGCCCCCCCCCCCCCCCCTCCACAGCACGCTGTAGGAAAGCTAGAAGGGTGAAACTTAGAGATATGCTAGCCTAATGTGTTGACACCTCTGACACCAAATTTCAGCGTCCTAGGCACATTCGTGCGCAAATGCGGGCTCGATATGCAAAATTGATCCTTTTCTCAAGACCCTCTGCTTTGAAACACCCATAACTCGGGTTGTTGACCAGCTATTGCGCTGCGACTTTTGCCATTATAAAGACAAGAAATGAAGCTTTCGAATGTTGTTTGAACGAATATCGTAATCCGTACGGCGCGCGAGATCGAGCGAATTGAATTTCACAGGCTGAATCTGAATCGAGGCCCCACCTGCTGCTCGTGGTGCTGGACCGCCTCCTCCACGTGGTCAAGCAACCGTGACCAATTTTGGATTTTGAGCCGGCATTTGCGCACGAATGTGTCTGGGAAGCTGAAATTTGTTGTCCGAGGTGTCAACACGTTAGGCTACGACATCCCCAAGTTTCATCCATCTACCTTTCCTACAGCGTGCTGTGGAGGGGGGGGGGGGCCTGGAGTTTCGAAAGACCCGGTACAAGATGGGGCCACACCACATCACCTGGAAGTTATCTGGAAGAAATCTCGTGTTTTGCTCACTGGTTATCTGCTCGGCTCCTGCCACCAACGTTACTGCTTCTGTTTAGTGACCACTTAATGGCAGTGTACAAGGTGGGGCCACACCACATCACCTGGAAGTTATCTGGAAGAAATCTCGTGTTTTGCTCACTGGTTATCTGCTCGGCTCCTGCCACCAACGTTACTGCTTCTGTTTAGTGACCACTTATGGCAGTGTACAAGGTGGGGCCACACCACATCACCTGGAAGTTATCTGGAAGAAATCTCGTGTTTTGCTCACTGGTTATCTGCTCGGCTCCTGCCACCAACGTTACTGCTTCTGTTTAGTGACCACTTATGGCAGTGTACAAGGTGGGGCCACACCACATCACCTGGAAGTTATCTGGAAGAAATCTCGTGTTTTGCTCACTGGTTATCTGCTCGGCTCCTACCACCAACGTTACTGCTTCTGTTTAGTGACCACTTAATGGCAGTGTACAAGGTGGGGCCACACCACATCACCTGGAAGTTATCTGGAAGAAATCTCGTGTTTTGCTCACTGGTTATCTGCTCGGCTCCTGCCACCAACGTTACTGCTTCTGTTTAGTGACCACTTATGGCAGTGTACAAGGTGGGGCCACACCACATCACCTGGAAGTTATCTGGAAGATTTCTCGTGTTTCTCTATCTCTAGAGTTGATCGATGGTTTGACGCTTGAGAATCGTGCTCGCAAAGTTTGTATTGTCTCTTGGCTGTGCCGTGTTGTTGTCCCTTGGAACTCAAGTCAAATTTGCCAAGTTGGCGGACCAATATAATATAATTTTAAAACCGTTTTATAGCTATAATGAGCACATAAAAGGTGCCGGAGCACATAAAAGCACATAAATCAGCACATAAAAGGTGCCGAAAACTATCACTGTTGTGCAACATCTGAGAGAGGTGGAGGTGAAGGGGGATGGGGAGTTGCACTTGCTCCCCCCCTTGCAACGCCACTGCAGTTGCATACCGTAATCCCTGAAGGCGCGTCAGCCGCGCATGCGTCCATGGCTTCGTGCCAGTTGATCGTGTCACTCGGGTGGACGACGACGCAGCGTTCCTTGCCGCTCTGATACACGCTGCGATTCTGGGCGACGCACCAATCCTCCAGATTCGTCGTGGCAGCGGCTGAAAGGTGGTTTTAGTGATTCTATGACATGGAAAATCGCGAATTTCAAACTTTACAAGGCCCACCCACCAGACAAGACGCATCTGCAACTCAATACGAAAAGAAAGGCTGCTGCGAAGACCTCCACTAGCTGTTTCTTCGCCATTCTCTGCGAAACGCAATATTCTTGGAAACACTGAATAAGACCGAACCGAACCAAACTGGCCGTCCGAACTATGGTTCTTACAAGGAGGACGCCGGTGTCACATGCCAAAACCGTTCTACGCCAAATCCGCCCCCGGCGGTTTTGGCATATGCCAGTTTCGCCCCCCGGCGGTTTTGGCATATATGCCAGTACCGCCCCCTCTATGGCTATGCCAATTCCGCCCCCCTCTTTCTAAAGTAGCTGTCATCGAATTTTGTCTGCCTCACGCAGCAGCCATGACCGCTCGCGTGCCGAATACAGTGGCTGGCGATGCTTGCACAAGAAAGACTAGCCGTTCCTTCCTGTTGCAGAAGAATTCCTGAGATCTGAATACCATGGAATGTAGTCGTCAATGGCCGTAATGTCCTGTTGCATGATCTGTCCTGTTCAAGGTCTGTCCGTTGCAAGGTCTGTCCTGTTGTGAGCCAACGGCGCTGGTCGCCTCGCACGCGCGCCGTAACGTCCGTCCTGTTCATTGTCAAGGTCTGACCTGTTGCAAGGTTTGTCCTGTCGAAGGGTCTGTCCTATTGCAGGGTATGTTCTGTTGCAAGGCCTGTTATGTTGCAAGGTCTGTCCTGTTGCAAGGTCTCTCCTGTTGCAAGGTCTGTCCTGTTGAAAGATCTGTCCTGTTGAAAGATCTGTCCTGTTGCAGGGTCTCTCCTGTTGCAAGATTTGTCCTGTTGCAAGATCTGTCCTGTTGCAAGATTTGTCCTGTTGCAAAATCTGTCCTGTTGCAAGATCTGTCCTGTTGCAAAATCTGTCCTGTTGCAAGATTTGTCCTGTTGCAAAATCTGTCCTGTTGCAAGGTCTGCCCTGTTACACGATCTGTCCTGTTGCAAGATGTGTCCTGTTGCAAAATCTGTCCTGTTGCAAGATTTGTCCTGTTGCAAAATCTGTCCTGTTGCAAGATTTGTCCTGTTGCAAAATCTGTCCTGTTGCAAGGTCTGTCCTGTTGTACGATCTGTCCTGTTGCAAGATGTGTCCTGTTGTAAGATCTGTCCTGTTGCAAGATCTGTCCTGTTGCAAGATCTGTCCTGTTGCAAGATCTGTCCTGTTGCAAGATCTGTTCTGTTGCAGGGTCTGTTCTGTTGCAAGATTTGTCCTGTTGCAAAATCTGTCCTGTTGCAAGGTCTGTCCTGTTGCAAGATCTGTCCTGTTGCAGGGTCTGTCCTGTTGCAAGATCTGTCCTGCTGCAGGGTCTGTCCTGTTGCAAGATTTGTCCTGTTGCAACATTTGTCCTGTTGCAAAAAGTCTGCCCTGTTGCAAGCCAACAGCGCTGACTGCCTCGCGAACGCGCCGTACAAAGCGCCGCGCAAAACAAATGATAGAAAGCGGGCAGATTTTCCGGTTGCAAGATCTGTCCTGTTGCAGGATTTGTCCTGTTGCAAAATCTGTCCTGTTGTAAGATCTGTCCTGTTGCAAGATCTGTCCTGTTGCAGGGTCTGTCCTGTTGCAAGATTTGTCCTGCTGCAAGATCTGTCCTGTTGCAAAATTTGTCCTGTTGCAAGGCCTGTCCTGTTGCAAAATCCGTCCTGTTGCAAGGTCTGTCCTGTTGCAAGATCTGTCCTGTTGCAAAATCTGTCCTGTTGCAAGATTTGTCCTGTTGCAAGATTTGTCCTGTTGCAAAATTTGTCCTGTTGCAGAAGGTCTGTCCTGTTGCGAGCCAATGGCGCTGGTCGCCTCTCGCGACCATCCTGTTGCAACGTCTGTACTGTTGCAACATTTTGTCCTGTTGCAGAAAGTCTGTCCTGTTGCAAGCCAACAGCGCTGACTGCCTCGCGAACGCGCCGTGCAAAGCGCCGCGCAAAACAAATGATAGAAAGTGGTCAGATTTTCCGGTTGCAAGATCTGCCCTGTTGCAAGATTTGTCCTGTTGCAAAATCTGTCCTGTTGCGACTATCCTGTTGTAACGTCTGTACCGTTGCAGCGTCTGTTGCAAAATCTGTCCTGTTGCGACTATCCTGTTGTAACGTCTGTACCGTTGCAGCGTCCTGTTGCAGAAAGTCTGTCCTGTTGAAAGAATGGCGCTGACTGCCTCGCGAACGCGCCGTACAAAGCGGCGCGCAAAACAAATGCTAGAGAGCGGGCCGATTGTCCTGTTGCAAGATCTGTCCTGTTGCAAGCGAAATAGTCGCTGAAGCGGCTAGAATTGCCTGCGCGAGCATCGTCGTACTGTTCGGCTCTGTTGCAATTGCACATTGCAAGGTTCTCTGCTGTACCGCGCACTGCCGCACTGTTCGCTTTTGCAAGGCTCTGCTACCGTGCATTGCCGTACTGTTCAGGCAAAGCCTGCGTTGAAGGCAGGCAGCAACAGGCGACGCTGGCCGTGCAGCGATTGATTTTCTGCGGTCGATCGATCGGAGCGAGCGAGCTTCTCTGCGGGACGCCGCTGGCGTCCTGCTGGCTTCCTAGCGCGCGCGTGCTGAAGCGTCGCGTGGCGAAGTGCTAGCGAGGCAGGCGCATGCTGAAGCGTCGCGTGGCGAAGTGCTAGTGGGCGAGGCAAGCGTACTCGGACAAAACACCTAGCTGGCATAGCAATGTAGATGTACGTGTAAGAGAATCGAGTGAGAGGAGAGATTGTTGTTTAGAATATGAGAAAGTGTTGTGTCTATCTCCTATCTATGCCTAGGCATTCACACTTGGGCTATGACCTTGTGGGATGCACCCGAGTGCCATGGTCAAATCTGCCAAACTACGAGAATACGAGTTTGCGTGTCGGTCTGTGATCATTCCGAGCAAACGAATCAACTAGGATTCGGTTTGTGGGGTCCGCCATCTGTCCCTTGAAAGCTATTCACATTCCGGTCATTGACTTGCCGCTCGCTACGTGCGTAATATGAATTCAGTTTCAGGCATAACTTGGAAATTAGTACGCTTCAGACAGAGGGTATCTGGAGGAATGCTTGACTCAGTTGACTGGGCCAAACTTGACCGCCTACATACACATATCTGCGCTGGCCGCTGGCAGCGCCAAGTGGCAAGCAGATGTCATTTTGGGATAGATTAGATTCAGGAGTTACATAATACCGATCTATCATCGCGAACAACTTGTTCTCCCTTCTCACCCGAAGTGAAAGCAGGGAGGGGGCGGTATTGGCTATAGTGGGCACAATATATACATATGTCGTAGCTGGAAGTGCAATCCAGACGTAAGTGCAATTTTCGCTGGAAAGCGGCCGATTGCACTTCCATCGGTTGGAAGCGCAATCGTGCAGCGCGCGGCGTTCCCCCGCCTCCCGCCGCTTGTGTGGACGCGCCATGGCCCCCCCCCCCCCCCTCCCCCGCCCGCTGCGCTGCGCCGACCACCGGAGCCCACCCCCGTCTCATGCGCATTCTCTGGAATGGGTGCAACCACAGATGTGAAATCTCGCTCATTACACTCAGTCTAGTCTCTCATGAATAACAATCACAAGCGATCAACATGGAGTAAGCCGCTACACACCTCATCAGCACATTTCGTGCGACATTTGCACAAAGACACTGCCCACTGCTATTCGCGGCGTACGATGTCTCAGCTCTTCATGGCCTGTACTATGGTGATACTTTTGTCGGGTACATCAAAGGCGGCCTAAACACCTGCTGCCACAACAAGCATTCCTCCTCGTTAGCTGGCTCACGAAACTTAGGCATAGTGCTCGTTTGCCATTCAGTTTGTCATAGTGAATGTACAAACGACCGGCAAAGATTATAACACTGCAACGTCTCAATGGACAGTGCTTGCTGACTCAACTGATGATGTGATGCAATGATCAGCGGCTTCTTTCTTTGAGGGCAACGCTGGCTGGCTATGGAACGGTGGGGGGGGGGGGGGGGAGGGGTGTCGGGTGGTCGGCGCAGCGCCGGGGGGGGGGGGGGGGGCTTTCGCGTCCACATGAGCGGCGGGAGGCGGAGAGACACCGTGCGCTGCGCGATTGCACTTCCAACCGATGTAAGTGCAATCGGCCATTTTCCAGCGAAAATTGCACTTACGTCTGGATTGCACTTCCAGCTACGACACATATACAAAATGGTTTGTATATTTTTTTGTATATTTTTATTGTATATATACATATACATATACAATATACAAAAATTTTAGAATATACATATACATATACAAAACAAGGTCGATACACAAACTTTGTATATTGTATATTTCTACCGTATTTGGTTACTGTAGTGGGTCGAGATTTCTTCAAATTTTGCCCTATTGGATACTCAGCTCACAAGTTTAGCTAAACATAAGCTAATCTGTCCTATAAAACTTAGCGTAATTATCAAAATTTGGGCAGAAATGATGTTTTAATACACTCTTTCAGTTGGAGATCTGCACACTTCTATGAAAACCTTCCTTGGAAGCACTAAGATTACGGTATAGGAAAATATACAATATACAAAATATATACAAAGCTAAATCTGGTAATATATACAATATACAATATACAAAGTTATTGGATTGTATATATAATATACATATACAATATACAAAAAAATTTCGAAATATTGCCCACTGTAGTATTGGCATAGAGGGGGCGACTTTGGCATATGCCAGTACCGCCGGGGGGGGGCGAAACTGGCATATGCCAAAACCGCCGGGCGGCGGTTCTGGCATGGGGGCGGTTTTGGCATGTGACACCGGCCAGAATCATGGTTGGCGCGGCAGCGCCAAACCATAATATGTTCCATCTCGGCCGCGCGCGCCTTTTCCCATCATCACGATGTTTGTTTCTCGGGCTGTACTAAACGGAATTGAATGAAATTTGGTACACTAAAGGACATTGTCATAGACAGATTAAATTCCAAATTTGGTGAAAATCGGTTAAGTGTAGCGAAAGTTACAGGCGAAAAAAGGATCGTGGCGCGTTTCTTGTCCCAACGGCGGGGGGTGAATTCTTCTTCTTCTTCTTCTTCTTCTTCTCCTTCACGTCACGCTCTAACGTCCATCAACAGGACCTCGTCGAGTCGCCTGCTATTCTTCCCAACCGTGGTTGCGCGCTATACAGTACAAGCCCCAGAGTGCCCCCGCTCGTTCAGGAGGCCCTGCATACGTGTCCCAAAAATGTCCTACTCATTCTGTGCGTGTCTCAAAGTGCCCCCCCTCGTTCAGGAGGCCCTGCATACGTGTCCCAAAATTGTCCTACTCGTTTTGTACGTGCCTCAAAGTGCCCCCGCTCGTTCAGGAGGCCCTGCATACGTGTCCCAAAAATGTTCTACTCGTTTTGTACGTGCCTCAAAGTGCCCCCGCTCGTTCAGGAGGCCCTGCATACGTGTCCCAAAATTGTCCTACTCGCTTTGTACGTGCCTCAAAGTGCCCCCGCTCGTTGAGGAGGCCCTGCATACGTGTCCCAAAATTGTCCTACTCGTTTTGTACGTGCCTCAAAGTGCCCCCGCTCGTTCAGGAGGCCCTGCATACGTGTCCCAAAATTGTCCTACTCGTTTTGTACGTGCCTCAAAGTGCCCCCGCTCGTTCAGGAGGCCCTGCATACGTGTCCCAAAATTGTCCTACTCGTTTTGAACGTGCCTCAAAGTGCCCCCGCTCGTTCAGGAGGCCCTGCATACGTGTCCCAAAATTGTCCTACTCGTTTTGTACGTGCCTCAAAGTGCCCCCGCTCATTCAGGAGACCCTGCAAACGTGTTCAAAAAATGTCCTACTCGTTTTGTACGTGCCTCAGAGTGCCCCCGCTCGTTCAGGAGGCCCTGCATACGTGTCCGAAAATTGTCCTACTCGTTTTGTACGTGCCTCAAACTGCCCCCGCTCGTTCAGGAGGCCCTGCATACGTGTCCCAAAATTGTCCTACTCGTTTTGTACGTGCCTCAAAGCGCCAACGCTCGTTCAGGAGGCCCTGCATACGTGTCCCAAAATTGTCCTACTCGTTTTGTACGTGCCTCAAAGTGCCTCCGCTCGTTCAGGAGGCCCTGCAAACGTGTCCCAAAATTGTCCGACTCATTTTGTACGCGCCTCAAAGTGCCCCGCTCGTTCAGGAGGCCCTGCAAACGCGTCAAAAAAAATCCTACTCGCTTTGTACGTGCCTCAAAGTGCCCCCGCTCGTTCAGGAGGCCCTGCAAACGCGTCCCAAAATTGTCCTACACATTTTGTACGTGCCCCAAAGTGCTCCCGCTCGTTCAGGAGGCCCTGCATACGTGTCCCAAAATTGTCCTAGGCACTCGTTTTGTGCGCGCCTCATAGTGCCCCCACTCGTTCAGGAGGCCCTGCAAACGTGTCCCAAAATTGTCCGACTCATTTTGTACGCGCCTCAAAGTGCCCCCGCTCGTTCAGGAGGCCCTGCAAATGCGTCCCAAAATTGTCCTGCTCATTTTGTGCGTACCCCAAAGTGATCCCGCTCGTTCAGGAGGCCCTGCATACGTGTCCCAAAACTGTCCTAGGCACTCGTTTTGTGCGCGCCTCAAAGTGCCCCCACTCGTTCAGGAGGCCCTGCATACGTGTCACAAAATTGTTCTACTCGGTTTATGCGTGCCTCAAAATGCCCCGCTCGTTCAGGAGGCCCTGCATACGTGTCACAAAATTGCCCTATTCGTTTTGAGTGCCCCCGCTCGTTCAGGAGGAACTGCAGACATGATCCAAAATTGCCCTGCTCGTCCGGTGCGTTACCCAAATGGGTCAAACTCGTACAAAAGCCTCTATAGTCGTGTCTCAAGGTGGCCTACATCGGCAACGTGGGTTGATTGGCTCCGCCAATCAAAAAGTAAGAGTATTTCATGTAAAATGCCTAAAGGCAGAAAGGAGAATATGTTCCAAGTATGAAGCATGTAAAAGTAAGAGTATTAAACGATTTTCCTCTGGTGTAGCAAATGCGGCGCTTTGCGCCGCCCACCAATTTGTTAAAGAAAGAATAGTACCAGTATTGATTGAAAGAAAGCATTTTCGACTAAAATCATCCACACAAACTGCGCAAAGGTCACAACGACACGC
>JASAMZ010007618.1:0-10554 GCA_030248115.1 Linhomoeus sp. GSCO2_2 | reverse complement strand
TTCTTCGTTCAGTTACGTATTGCTTCGGAATCGCAAGTGGGAAGGCGCGCTTGAGTCGTCGGTGATTGACGCTCTTCGGACAACTGGCCATTTGTCGTCGCTGTCGTTGTTCCCCATTCAACACAACATAGTCCGTGCCCAAAAAAACGCGACAGCGCATTTGGGCGCGTCGTTTCGGCAGGTCGCGCCGCCGCCGCCTCGTTTTTGCGTCAACTTTTGCATCTTTAGGCCATATGATTAGACAATTTCCTAAACCGGTTGCTTCTCGCTTTCCAGAAGCAAAGCGTACTGTAAACTCTGTCGCTGCTTTTGGAGCAGTGGTCTGAGTTTCCAGGCCGATCCTTTCCTGCCATGCACGCACGGGTCAAACGAAGATCTGGAGCACAAAGTGGTCATCATCTTCCGCCACACGGTCGAACCCTTCATGGCCGGATGCGTCTCGCTGGATAACCTAGTAGGTTTACTTATAATCGTTACTGGAAGCCGGTCTGTTGAGCTACCAGACATTATTGTTCGTGCAGGTTAGGTCAGTTTGCGCGGAGTGGAGCCGTTGGTCTGGTGTCCGGGGCCAGTGAAACACAAGCAGTCTGTTGGACGCCAACCATCCGGTGACGACATACCAGTGGTGGAACTGAACCACCAACAAAGTGAGCAGACTCGAGCGCCACATCGGGCAAGTTCGTGGCAACCAGAAGGCGATTCGCATCGAACGCTCGACGCCGTCGCAGCCATCGAGGTAGACGCTGGCGTCTGGTACGACGACAGCGGGACAGACGCCGACAATGGGCTGCGCTGCTGTTGCTGTTCTTCGTTCAGTTACGTATTGCTTTTCGCCTCCGACGCGTAGTCCCCCTCTGTGCGCCGGGGCTGGAAGGGAGTTTGGCGGACAGAAGGGGCGTTATTTGAGTTAATTAAATTATTTAGGTATAATAAATAAAAATACGACTTATCTAATAGGGGAGCCGTCCCTGTGAGTCTTGCGCCCGTACGCCGAGAGGGTGCGCTTATTAGAGACCCTTAGCTCTCCAGAACAGCCCAATTGGACCGCTTAGGCTTAGAGGAGCGCACTCCTTCCCTTGGGCTTTCACACTTTTCACAGAAAACTTTTCACCAGGCTTGCGTCCTGCAATCTACAGCCACAGTTTGAATCTGGCGGAAAATCACGCCCACACCGGCCCGAAAACAAGTACCGGCCAGAAACCTCCTATGCTTCAGCACACCGTCCGAGAGCATACACTCACAGGCTTAGGCTTATAGAAGGGGGTGCGTTTATTAGAGACCCTTAGGCTGACCAATCAACTCACAGCCTTAGGCTTAGGGGCCGAAAGACTCTGCAGCACTTTTCCCCGCAGCACTTTTCACTGCAGCACTTTTCACGGAAAACTCGTAGCACTTTTCACGAATAAGACACTCTATACTACTGATGAATTTGCACTCGGAAACACAGATGCCTACGCTGAACACAGGAATTCGCTCCCACGAAACTTTTGGCAAGTTTTTTGCTAGATGTGACGTTTTCACGCAGGTAGGAAACATCAGATAAACGGCGTCGTATCATCCTATATACTAAGCGGCATAGAGTCTGTCTGTCTGTTTGTTTGTTTGTTTGTCCGGCCATTTTCTCTTGACACAGTTGACGGATCCTGGAGATCTATAGCTTAAACTGACCGTCGTGGGCTGGAAGGAATCCCCTCCTATTTTAAAACTTTTGCAAATTACTAAATTCCACAAAATTCACGAAAATATCGACTGCACAGTACATTCTGAGCACTACAGAGTGCCTACTGGTCATTTTCGTGGAAATTTCGCACTGTCGTGTCACCAATCACTACAAAGTTGTCTCTGTGAGACTGCAATGTGTATTCAGAGGCACGGGAACAGGTTCGATGATAAATGCAGGCACTGGCAAGGGCGCAGTGTCAAGAGACTTTTGATCTATCTGAAACCTCTTATGGGCTAAACACAAACACCTATATGCAAAGTTCAATGTAATCAAAGGCACGGGAGCGGGCGCAATTGTAAATGCAGGCACTGGCAGGGGCACAGTGTCAGAAGACATTAGATCTATCTGACATCTCCTATGGGCTAAATGCAAGCATCCATGTCTTAGCTTCAGTGTATTCTGAGGCATGGGAGCTGGTGCAACCCTAAAAACAGGCACTGACAGAGGCACAGTGTCAAATGACTTTAGATCTATCAGAATCTCCTATGGGCTGTTGTGAGCATTGGCTGTGAACCATAGGCCAATACATGTTGTGAGCAGTGGCTGATTTCCATATGGGTCGATACAAATGGCTCTGTTTCCATAGGTGTTCAGCTATAGATATACAGTATCACCTACGGGCTAAAGGCACTAGTCCTATATACTAAGGGGCATAGAGTCTGTTTGTGTGTTTGTTTGTCCGGCCATTTTCTCACGACACGGGCAATGGATCCTGGAGATCTATAGCTTAAACTGACCGTCGTGGACTGGAAGGAATCCCCTCCTATTTTAAAACTTTTGCAAATTACTAAATTCCACAAAAATCACGAAAATATCGGCTGCACAGTACATTTTGAGCCATAAGGAGTGGCTGACGGTTTCTTTCATGCCACTTTTGGAGTATTGTGTTACCATTCACTACAGAGTTGTCATCTTGAGACTAAGAGGTGTATTCACAGGCATGGTGAGTGGTGCAAGGCTAATCGTAGGCACTGGCAGGGGCACAATCTAAAATCGACTTTGGGCTGAAGCTAAGCATCTACAGGCTAAACTCAAATGCCTTTGATGTGTCTTCACAGGCCCGTGACCAGGTGTAATTGTAGGCAGTGGCACAGGCACAACCTGAAGTCATCTATAGGCTAAAGCCAAATGCTCGCTGTGGCATGCCATAGATCGCTGCATGTTCTGACCAGTGGCGTGCGCCATCGGGTAGCCTCATGACAATTGCGTAACGACAGTCCTCTTGGGACTATAGAGATTCTCCTACGGGCTAAAGGCTCTATCCTATATACTAAGCGCCATAGAGTCTGTTTGTTTGTCCTGCGATTATCTCGCGACACGGGCGACGGATCCTGGTCATCTATAGGTTAAACTGACCGTCATGGACTGGAAGGATGCCATTTTGGGGTCTCGACTTTGGTCGATGCCTAAATTCCACAAAAATCATGAAAATATCGACTGCACAGTACATTCTAAGCGCTAAGGAGTGACTGACGTCTGCTTTCGCACAAAAAACGCATTGCAATGCCACCATTCACTACAGAGTTGTCGTCTTGAGACTCTGAGGTGTATTTACAGGCATGGTGAGTGGCACAAGGCTAATCGTAGGCATTGGCAGGGGCACAATCTAAAATCGACTTTGGGCTGAAGCCAAGCATCTACAGGCTAAACTCAAATGCCTTTGATGTGTATTCACAGACACGTGACCAGGTGTAATTGTAGGCAGTGGCACAGGCACAACCTGAAGTCATCTATAGGCTAAAGCCAAATACTCGCTGTGGCATGCCATAAGTCGCTGCATGTTCTGACCAGTGGCGTGCGTCATCGGTAGCTTCATGACAATTGCGTAACGACAGTGCTCTTGGGACTATAGAGATTCTCCTACGGGCTAAAGGCACTAGTGCCGGTAACATATAGCGAACGCGGCGATATCACTGAGCTTTAGATCAGCTGTACAGACAACCGTATCGTGGGGATAGCTTCACTTGGCATTAAGGTACCCATTCTCAAGACACTTTCTCCAGATGCGGCTAACGATGTGTACAAAGTTCACTATACTGTTCACCAAAATTTGACAGACACAAAGTATAGGTTGAACTTTTTACACACACAGCTTGTTGGCCGGCCGTGTGCCGAAAGCAGGGCAAAGGCGTCCCAAATCGCAAAACAAGGGAAACGTGCAGGAGAGCCTGCAGTGAAGCACTCCGACCCGAACGGGAGAAAGCAGACCGCCACTCACCTATCTTGAGAAATAAGGCCGATTTCCGCCCAAAGGTTCTCCACAAATCCCGCCGGCGCGCGAGTTTCAGAGTACGCGTATTCCCTCCACCTGCCGGCGCGCAGCAGAACTCCACCGAAATCCTGCAGACCAGGCCGAATTGAGTCCAAAATGCGCCATTTCGCTTCGATTCAACCAGTAGCCGGCAGCTAAGATTCGGGGCTGCGCCAATCGCAAACTCGCCTTGCCATTTTGGACGGGAAGAATTGACAGTTCATGCGCAAATGCTTACTTTACCACGCCGCCTTTCCACACTGCATTGTCCTTCAATTCAGAAGTTTGAATGCGCGCGCAAATTTAAGTTGCAAATAGTTTGAGGAGTCGGCATTAGGAAAGTGGCTGTTTGATGGCAAAATCGACACAAAATGGAGAAACCAATAGCGAATTCGCGTTCCTCGCCGCGAAATACCTTAGAATCGACACTTCAACCGTACAATTACCACACTTTCAGTTTCGTCGACGTAGGGCTACGGTAGGTCGATTTTCGACCAAAACTCGCCAATCTTGATCCAAAACGCCAAAATAACGCCAGATTCGGCATCAGCGACCTCGAAAGCACCGGGAACGACTCCAACATTGATTTTGACCACCCGGGTGAAAATTCGAATTTTGGACGCGGCTGGGGTACGGTAGCCGAAAAAATATTTTTGAAAATCGATTCCGGATCAGTTTTCGACGGGGAATCGCGTGGTGCAGTCCATTTGGCCATAAATCATCGCAATCGGGCGCTCAAACGGCCGAAAGTCAAAAATTGGAATTTTCGACCCCCGACGGAGACCCGTTGGCACAGCAGAACTCAAGATTTCCGCGGCGGATTTCAGAGATTTTGGTCTTAAACGAAAGAGAACATGTTAGTGACGAATCAAGCGGCGGTTGAGCGAGAGCAGAATACATTGAGAGATCTGGTCTGGATGAATCACCGCATCTGTCATGACTTTGCACTGACTGGCTGGCCGGAAACGATAAGCACTGCCCTTTCGCTTCAACGTGCGAAAAACAACTGCGTACTGACTGCGCAGTGCGCGAGCATGGGTGTTCGTTCTTCCGACCGCTGCGCAATGTTTGCGCCACCCCAGTGCGCATGTCTAATAACGCGCCCGTTCGTTCCAGTGCAGATAAAGCGACGCGTTCTTTTCGCAGCCGCATTGCGCTGTCGGCTGCCGCGATATAACGACAGGAGACAGGGTGCGTCAGTCTTGAGCGCAGCCGTCTGTCCGAAGCATCGATCAATCGTTCTCTTTGGCAATAAGAACCGTGTGCGTACGTCTGTCGAAGCAGAGTACAAGCGAGTCGTGGTAAAGAACGACGCAGTGACTATTAGCAGACCCCTTCGCTTTGGCACAGGCCAATTCAAACAGAGACTGAGCCTTTGCCCTCCTATAAATCTCATTCACTTCGCCCCCTCACCTTCTATTTGCCCTCTTGGCGAATCGGCTGGGCAAACAGATCTCTTCACACCTGCGAAAGGCTGGCTTCTGTCTCTCCCCAACTTTCCATCATCCGCATCTCTGCAGTCATGAGAAGGGAGAGTTCTGGTGGCGCATCCAACCACAATTCCGTGGAACTCAAGCCTCTGACGGAGCGCGAGAACTCCAACGTCGCCTTCGCCGCCGTCAACAAGGTGGCGGAGCTTGGAAGGGAGGGCGTCGAGTCAGTCAGCAAGCTCGGAAGGGAGGGAGTGGAGTCTGTGGGCAAGATGGGCAAGGACGGCGTCAAGGGGGTCACCACCCTGGGGAAGGCGGGCGTGAAGGGGGCGAAGGGCTTCTGCGGCGACTTCCAGCGCTTCATGCTCAAGGGAAGTGTGGTGGACCTGGCCATAGGCATCATAGTGGGCGCCGCCTTCAGGGAGATCATCAACGCCTTCGTCGAGGACATCATGAGCCCAGTGAGTGGTCCTCTTTCATGTGGATGGGAACAGTACTTGCATGGCAGTCGTATGGAAGTTAGATGTACATACTTCAGCAGTACAGGAGTATCTACAGTAGCGCAGCTCTATGTCTGTACTTCTACGAACAGTCTGGAGTGACTTGCATGCCGAAGTCTCAAACTCGATACAATGCGTGAAACGTTGTTGGAAATTTTCTGCCAGTTGAGCGGGTTCTGTGGTTGCTTTGAATGAAATGGGCGTGCTAGGATGGGACCGATTGCAGTTCGCTGTCTGCGTTGGGAGTAGGCAACGGCAGAGTGTACATGATTATTGGCAGTGCTTCTATATGTTTGGTTTGTAACGTTTCTCGTACTGATGCGCAGTACTTATAGAGGGAGCGGGGGGAGGTTGGTAGGTAGCTATGATGCGAGTGACGAAGTCGAGTAGAACTGCGAGTGTTGCAGGTGCTGTCTCTCTTCCTACCAGCCACCTCTCTGAGCGAGCTCTTCTGGGTGATGCGCTGGCCCTCCAACGCCACCACGCTCATCTACTACCCCACCCGTCGGCAGGCCAAGCAGGCGGGCGCCGTCACCCTGAACTACGGCAACTTCTTCCAGAGAATAGTCGACTTCCTCATCGTCGCTTTTTGCGTCTACGTCTTCATTCGGTCGCTGTTCTGGCTCTGGCACCGCTACGAGGAGGCCAGCACCGACTGGCCCTGTCCCAGATGCAGGGAACTGGTCAAAGAGGGCGCCACCAAGTGCCCGCACTGCTGCACAGACCCCATTGCGCCGCCGCCGCCCGCATCAGAGGAGGAGGTAGAACTCATGGTGGAGAAGAAGCCCAGATGCTGAGGACACTTAGATTCCTTGTGTTGCTACTACGACTTCTATTACTATTCCCGGTTTGATTGAGTCGGATGTTACTTACGGTAAAGAGGGTTTCAGATACGACGTTCCTTGCATTTTAGCTTCTACAGTACTAACTGACTGCATGTAGCCAAAACTGAACCTGAAACTGGTTCGCCTAAGTTTCTATCGATACATAGCTCCACACCGCCTCTCCAACCCAAATACATAGCAAAGACGCCTTTCAAACAAATCTGGAAAGTCAGACGTACACTCAGGGGTGACCATAGAAACTGAAACTAGTTTCAGGTTCAGTTTCAATAAATATACTGAAACTAAAACTGAATGAAACTCGAATGGCCGGTCATATTTAAAACGACTCTGAAAATGAAACTCTACCGACAGTTTTAGTGTTAGTGTGATACTGAGTCTGGTTTCAGTATCACTACTAAAACTGGATTAAGCCTCAATTTGCGAATTATATGTGTATCTTTGGCTCATCTTATCCTAATATGGCCTATTGCTTGTTGGTGATAAGAAAATTGCTCGAAATGCGCCTTATTGATAAACAACTCTGCAACACAAGCAGGCAAAATTGCATGTGGGGACGCCCCACATCAACGAGTGCTGTAATACTGAAACTCAGTTTCAATGTCTTCAACTGAAACTCAGTAGAAATTTGCTGAAACTGAAACTGATACTGAAACTGCAACGAAGACTTGTGCTGATACTGAAACTGAACCTGAAAGTAGATTAGTTCCTATGGTTACCACTTCGAACACTGTATGTAAATCACGAAGAAGATTCTGCAAAATGTACCTAGCTCAGCCTGACACTCTTCAAACGCCAGTCGACAATCGGCACGGTTCCAAGCGATGTTTTGAATGTGGTTCCAGAAGCCGCGCTTGGCCAGCAGACTGCATGAATGATGAACTACCATAATGTATATTTCAACGTTTGTGTTATAAAAACATTCATGCGAACAAGAATCTCTGACTAAAATGCAAAAGAAAATTTCTGAACACTGCGACAAACTGGCAATAACCTCCTGGTTTCCACCTGAGGAACGATCAGTGCAGAGGTCAGCGCCAGAGCGACGCTCAAAACGTGAACATTCATTCTGACTCTGCTTTCACACAGTTACATATGTGCAGATAACCGACTGACAAAGCACGGACGGCGGAGAAAGGGGGGGGGGTGGGGGAGATGAAATGAAATTTCTATTCCCTAGCAATAGAGCAGAGAAAGGCAAGCCAGGTCGCTTAGCAGAGCGAGTATATGAGACGGAAATGCTAGCATTAATCATGTTGGTTTCCCATGAGCGAGTAAGGGACGGCTGTATGGTACTGTAGGGAGGTATGTAGATGCCAAGCGATATTTCACCCAACGTTGCTCTGGTCATTTGTTGCGGTCGCAAACGAAAGTTCATAAAAGGCAAAATATTCTCTCTACTTGCGGCCTTCCAGCGTCATTCGATCTTTGAAGCGCTTAGTCTGATCAGCGATAGAAATGGCAATCACAACATAAAAGGAGGAACACAAAGGATACACTGTGATCGTTGAAGTTCTGAGTTATTTATTCTGTCCGTGCTAGCCCATGCAGCGGCTGCCATCTAGCCCTGTTGCCACGCAGATGTAGCCCCAGCAGCAGTTGCTTGACAGGCCGGCTGAATTCGGAGCACCTTACATTGCACAGAGATTTTCAGACATTCTGAACAGGAAAGAATGTATGTACTGCCGCCAAATCATCCCTAAAGACCACTGAAGGTTTTGCAGCATACCGAGCTCGGACCGGCATTCTTCAAACGCTAGTCGACAGTCGGCGCGGTTCCAAGCGATGTTTTGAAGGTGGTTCCAGAAGCCGCGTTTGGTCAGCAGACTAAAATGATGTTCGACAGCAGACTAAAAGAATGACCTACTCAATTTCAGCATTTTGTGTAATGCCTACCTATTTTGTGCAAATGATCATGAAATCAAGAATTTTCGAAAGGCAAAGAAAACAAGCTTAGAGTAAAAACTGGGTACCCGATGATGGTTGATTGGCATTGCATAGTGTGTTGTGCATTTGAGGAGTATATTCAATAGTGCGTCAGAATAGAAAGTTGAGCATTTCCTCGGGGATTTTTGCCGCAGTTACCTCGAGTTTTCAAAGGTAGTTTGTGCCATACTTGAGCAATCGTTGCGTATAAGATTCGTATTGGTGGGTACTGATCCATAAATGAATCAGGAATGTTCGCCGCAGGTTCACTTTGGAATGAAGAGGGTCTAAATGGGACGACGCCCTTTTCTTTTGGGTCACAAATGCGGGTGGTAACGACACCGTTGCTGTAGATTGCAGAACCGCATAGTAATTGCCGCGTTTCGTGTTCGATAGAATAGGTGGCAAAACATACGTTGCACGACACATCCATGGAAAAATATTGCTTAGTCATAGCCATTTGAAAATGCCGAAATCTGCCATATTTTACAAAACCCTTGAAAATATCTCTAATTTCGTGAATTCTAAAATCTGAAACTGTTGTATAATTACTTGACCTACCACGCCCGATTCATCCACGCAAAGATATTTTGAAATTTAAGTTGTTTGAAATTGTCGAAATTTGGGGATTTTAACAAAATCCTTAAAAATATCATAAATTGCGTTAATTATCGTTGCTGAAACTATTTGCTAAATACTTGGCAGACTATGCTCGATACATCGGTGCAAAGAAGTTTTGAAATATAAGCTGTTTGAATTGTTCGAAATTTGGGAATTTTGACAAAAACCTTGAAAATATCCCTAATTTGGTGAATTCCAAAATCCGAAACTATGTCACAAATTCACCGCGTCTTGTGCCCTTTCCATTTCAGCAAAAAATTTGCCGATACGGCTTGTAAATAAAAGTGTCATTTTTGACATTTTCGTATTCTAATTGTAAATATCTCGAAATAGGGAAATTAGCAACAGAAACGGACAACGGCACGTTACTCAGCGCATTCGACTCCATTGGGTGGCACTAACCGTCATGTCTAGTTTTGTGACACAGACAGACAGACAGACAGACAGACAGACAGACAGACAGACAGACAGACAGACAGACAGACAGACAGACAGACAGACAGACAGACAGACACACACACACACAGACAGAAACACGAACAGACAATAGCGTCCGTATACAGGGTGTTTTTTGCGCCGCGCCTCAGCGCGGCGAGGTGTATCCTATATACTAAGCGGCTAACGGTGTCTGTCACATGTCTGTCCGCATACTGTTACCACGATATCTCTCGACAGCCATCACGGATCGCGATGATCGATACATCAAAAGAACCGTCGTCTTCTGTAGATTTGCATCTTCTATTGTGGACATTGGCTGATGTCTAAATTCCACAAAATTCACGAAAATATCAGCTGCACAGCACATTCTGAGCACTAAGGAGCGACTGCAGCTCACTTTTGTGGAAATTTTGCACTGTCGTGTCACCATTCACTGCAGAGTTGAGACTCTGAGGTGTATTCAGAGGCACGGGAGCAGGTGCGACAGTAAATCCAGGCACTGGCAGGGGTACTTTGTCAAACGACTTTAAATCAATCTGAAATCATGGGCTAAGCACAAATGTCAGTGGGTCGAATGCAGTGCATTCTGAGGTATGGGTGCAGGTGTAACCATAAATCCAGGCACTGGCAGGGGCACAGTGTCAAATGGCTTTAGATCTATCTGAATCTCTTACGGGCTGATGTGAGCATTGCTGTGTGGCTGTGTGGTTGTGAACAGTGGCTGCTTTCCATAGGTCAATAAATGTGGCTCTGTTTCCATAGGTGTGCAGCTCTAGAGTATACAGTATCACCTACGGGCTAAAGGCACTAGTCCTATATACTA
>JASAMZ010007617.1:0-11106 GCA_030248115.1 Linhomoeus sp. GSCO2_2 | reverse complement strand
TTGTGACAAAAGGCTTTAGATCTGTCATATCTGTGGGCTATCCCAAACAAGCCAACGAGTTAAATCCAAGCGTCTATTGTGTATTTACAGGCACAAGAGCTGGTGAGATCCCAAACATACGCACTGGCAGGGGCACAGGGCCTAATGACTTGTGATCTAACGGTACTGTCCTGCAGTGCACTGAGTTTGATGATTGCGTTATCTCCTTCATGCTCTGCAGATTACCCATGCGCAATTGACCATAGAGATTCTCCTACGGGCTAAAGGCTCTAGTCCTATATACTAAGCGCCATAGAGTGTGTCTGTCTGTAAACTGTCTTGCTGCTCTGCTGCTTTCAAATGTGATAGTAGGTAGTAGCAACACCCCCCCCCCTTCCCTACAATTTTCCAACATTCCACATGCCAGTCCTTGTCCTGTAACCGGGGGAGGGGGGGGGGGGGTATGCGGACGGGGGGGGGAGGACACGCCCCTACCCTACCTACCAGGTACCCCCCTCTCGCCTTCCCCAAAAGAAAGTTTTCGCCTGTGGTGCTGAATTTCGCCTGTGCGCTCGACAATAGCAAAACTTTCTCCTGCGGCGCTATCGTCACCCGCTAAAACGCTAATATAGCACATCCGCTAAAATAGCAAATTATGCGATTTTGGCACTTTTTGGATTATTTTGAAAAATTTTCTGTTCTGTTGGTACTTTTTTGGCGAGATGTTTAGGTCATTTGACCCCCCCCCCCCCCCACCCCCCTTGAGAGGGGTCGTATACCAGCCCCTCCACTTGGCCTGGGTCCACCCCTGTTCGCGGGTGTTCCGCGCGTTTCACAACCTACAACAACAAATTCCGCCGTTACCTTCCCCGCGAGCAGAAACCGCTGCCCGTCGGCAAAACGACGCGCTTCTTTTCATTGATTCCCAGGTTGATTCTGGCCAAGTAGGGCTGATAGATGGAAGACTCGTCGTCGCTTGGTTTACTCGTCCCCGTGTGTTCGTGCATGAGCAGAACCCTCACAGCGTGAGAAGCCTCGTTCTTCAGCTCGAACACCACGTTTCTTCTGGCAGGGGTCGGGGGCGCCGCCGGAGCCGCTGGCACGGGGTCCGAACTGCTTTGATAATGAAGTACCGCATACTTATCTTCTAGTGATTCATGGAAGAATGACTTTTTCGATGTCAACTTTTTCGCTAATTTCCCAGGGAACTGGTGGAGGCGGGGAATTATTGGAGACCAACGAACTATTCTTTCGATGTCAGTAAGAATTGGTTAAAATCCTTATGAATTCCTATCGAAGCAGGTTTTCAAAGCAATAATCACGTACACCTATCAGTACGAATTCTTAGCAATTGCTAATCCACAGAGGAATTATTAGAGACGGGGAACTATTGGAGACCCGGGAAGTATTAGAAGATAGACGGTACCTACATTAGGTGGTTTAATTTGCTCGACTTGCAACGATGATGCATAGGTAGCTATCGCTGCTCAGCCGGTAGCAAGCCATACCCGCTGTGTGCAGGGAGTGTTTGGGCCTCCGGGTTGTATTGACCTCTGTCAGAGAATTTGAAACCCGATCCACCCTTGAACTCAATCTTGAAGGTGACTTTGGCGTTCCGATTGAGCACCGTTCGAAACGTCGACCCGTCTGGCAGCTCCAAAATATACCTGACGGGACAAATTTTTGCCGGTGCCCAGTTTAGACACACCACAAGACCCGCACCCTCCGTAGACGTCGCATTCTCTGGCCGACAGACCGCCGACTGTGAGGAAGGGATCGCATTCTTCGCCGTCGTCGATCTTCACTTTGACTTCGACGCCGTCGACCTCTCCTGGGTAGTACAGTTTACCCACCGTATACTCTTCGTTGTTCTCGGAAGAGCTGCCACTGCTTGAGAACAACTTGACGAACACTTGCACTTCTCTGTGGTTTGGATAGCGGTTGGCGCCGATCGAAGGAGCCAATAGCGACAACGCCAGAAAAGCCAATTGCATTTTGCGATCGGGCGAGAGTGGAATATTTGTTGTGGAGCAGTGACAAGACTTCAGATTGGTGACAGCGGTTTTTGTGCGCTGGCGCTTTTATGGGACAATTGTTGTTCCACAAAGAGCACGTGTAAGTGAATAATTGAAAAGTGGAACGGTTGTATCCCCATGCACGACACCTTGGACTAAATTTGAGCGGGGCGCCTTGGATTTTTTGATCCCCTGCACATGTGGTCGATTGAGTTGGACAGAACGTGGAATTGAATCGTTGTACTGTATGTACAATGTAGCGTCGAATGTTTTAATGCCCGCCTAAAGACAAACAATGCGCACATGAGGACAGTGTGGATATCTTCGCAGACGTTTCAGCGACGCGGCGACGTGGTAAGTGCTGACATTATGCCGACGTGGCAAATCCAAATACTGACTGCCCATATGAACTCTTCTGTCAACGTTGTACTCTAAGGAAGACTTCAAGACAGAAATCATGTCGACACACCTGGCAGGCAATCGGCACAGGCAACGCCACTGGCACAGCAGCGACCGTACGAAAAGAAAATTGTTAAAAAACACGCCTAAAAGAGCACGATATCAAAGCGATTAGTCCCCGATTCACAACGCTTTAGAGAAACAAGGTTGTTTGAGTACGAACAAGTTAGTATTTCGGCCTCCGTTCGTCCAAACCTTATAGTCCATGCTGCAACAATTGTTAGTTACACTTACCTCTGCGACTTTTACATACAAGGTCGGAACCGTTTTCTCTCGGTAAGGTATACCACCCACCGTTATGAAGTCGTAGGTTGGGTTGATTTGCTCGAAAGGTCAGCTGCCGTCCACCTGGAAGTGCGCCGTTTCGTTCCAGTCGTCCAGCGTCAGTTTCACGCGAGAATACACCATCTCCGTCGGCGTCGCCTGACTGTTCGGAGGCAGCCAGCTGGATTCGTGGAACTGCAACGGGGAAACCTCGGTATTAAACAGCCTTTGCCGCAACACCTTATGGAACCAGTCTGTAACCTCTTTGCCGGGTCTCACTCAGCCAGAGGAACGAGACGACGGCGGCGATGGCGCCAAAAAAAGGACTATGAGTATGTAGCAGGAAAACGACCAGAATAATGATGCAGCACTTGAACCAGCCACATCTGCAGAGATCCCACCTCAACTCTTCTCACGGGGTCTGTTGCTCGATTTGATCGGCAACTGGGGATCGTTCATCTTATGGCAGTCCAGCTGCTGCTTCTTGCTGGTGGAGAGATTCTTGTTGTGGCCGTCATCAATGATGACGAAGTGGTTGGTGCCATCGGCATAGCTTTCGTCCAGACGACGGCAGTTGTCGTCCACGTCGGCGATGTTCTGCCAAGGAAAGTAGCGACGCATCTCCTCTCCTCTCTGCTGTAGGGACGGCAGCCGGCGCTCTGGTAGAACGCTGTTGCACTCTGCTACAAACTTACTACAGTACCAAACGTAATATGGAATGACGACTTTGGCTGCTGACCCCCCCCCCCCCCCCCTGCCCACTTTTACTACACTTTTCAGGCGAACGTCTCATGTGGTTAAGCAGCAGCGTCTCGCCTCGATCCATGCACAGTCATTGCTGAGCACATTGCCTACTGACAAACCCACCAGTGAATCATACCTGTCGAAGGCTTTTCGCTTGCCTCCGCCGTGGCAAATGCTCGCTACGCGTAGCTCAGTTTGTGTAATGTTGTAGTTTCAAACTGGGGGTAATGCAGCAGTTGATGAAGAACAAGCAGCCATGAACAGCAGCAGACGTTCTCGAACGTCAGACAACTGCAGCAGTAGCGGAGGACGATGGCACAAGCTTGTCGTCAAGAGATGGCGCGGTAATGACGAGTATATTTCATAATATTACCTGCCAGCCATGTAGTAAGGTGGAGATGTCGCTGACGCGTTTGGGGTTGCAGATCTGCTTGGCGGCAAAGAGTGCCACATCAACCATCTACATGGCGAACTCCTTGGAAAGATTTTCCGCCTCTTTGGAATCAAGGAAGTCGTCGTTCTTCGTCGCGTCTGCAGGCGATGGCTAGCCATCTACGACTCCCACGTCCGAGTTGTTCGGATGCGACTGACGGAGACCTTCTTCTGTCGCGGCGTCGCGACGACACTCCGACTGGCTCTGACAACCAGCGACGGTCGCTGTGTGGAGTTCGACCTGCTCCACTGGCAGTTGCTGAGGAAAGGCCGCTGCAAGATCGCGTGGATAGACGGACGAATGTTCTGGAAGGCTAGCAGAAGTTGGGCGCACAGGAAGGGCAAAGTCCCAACTGAGGACACTCTCGTTTCAATGAGTCTGGCAGCGGTGGTGGCACTGTGCGGCCGCTGGCGTCACTTGAAGGAGGTGGAAGTTGCCACTGAACTGAGGTGGTACGAGGGCATGCGGCTCAATGGCGTTCCACTTTGGCTAGCCCACCGACTGGTTGAAGGTCTACTGGGAACCATAGCCGCTTCACAACCAAGACTGTCAGCTTTGAGAGTGTCAGAGTGTGAGAAGACTTCTTTGGACTTCACCATCCCGTACCAACTAAGGCAAGCGTACGAATGCGTGTTCCAACCACAGATGGCCCCACTGTGCACCCTTGTGAACTTGCCAGTTATCGAGCGCCTTGACTTCCATGCAGTCGATCTGAACAGCAAAGTTCTGGCCATCTTGAACGACTACTACCCCGCCGATGGACGAACTCTACTGGCGTTGTCCCTTCTCTTGCTGAATCTTGTGGATCTCGCCAACAGGTCTGCCAAAGAGGCGCTCTCACCGCTCCATCCAGGGTTCGTCCAAGAGCCTCTTCCAACCTGCTTGTTCACGTCACTGTTCCGGCTGAAGGTCGACGTCCTGTTCGCTCCCATGTATGATTCCTCAGAGCGAGTGCGCACAATGGAGACTCTGACTGTGGTCAGGATCGAGAGGTACAACCAGGGCGGTCCGGAGCTCCTCAGCCGCCTCAGCAACTGGGCGTCCAATCTACGTTGGCTCTCGGTCGAAAGAGTCGTCCTTCGATACGTGCAAGGCGGAGACGTGTTCAGCTACCTCGATCTGACGTCAAGCTGCAAAGAGTTGTCTTTGCTTGAGATCCGAAGCTTCGAGCTCTCGACAAAACGCTCTGTGAACGTCCAGATGGCGACGTGGAGTGCTGCAAGTGTCCAGTGGAATGTGGAGCAGAGGGGAGCACTCGAATTCGGCAACACGCCAATGGAATGGAACGACCCTTTTGTGGACTTGCGACCGAGCTCGCTGATCGATTTGATTTGGTGATTTGTTGACTAACAAGTACTGTAGGCGTGGACAGACCAATGAAGGACAGTGGCTGGTGGACGTTTACCACACGTATTGCCTTGCGACATGTCGGTTCGCCCCTAGCCACATTGGCGACGGCCACGGAACTCGCTTCAAGGTGTCCTGAACAAGTAACCGCCTTGTGTGTACTGCGCTTGACAAGGTCAAAGTAAAATTACATTCCACAAATTTTGCTCGTTATTTACACGGTTCGAAACGTTTTGTCCTAGTCAAATGTACTGCCCACCGCTCCGAAGTCGTATGTGGTGTTGACTTGCTCGAAGGGCCAGCTGCCGTCGATCTGGAAGTGCGCCACTTCGTTCCAGTCTTCCAGCGTCAGTCTCACGCGAGAATACACAATCTCTGTCGGCGTCGTTTGGCTGTTGGGAGGCAGCCAGTTGATCTTGTGTGATCAATTTGTAACCTCTTTGCCGGGTCTCAGCCAGAGAGACAACCGCAGAGATTCAACAGGCCGCCGCTTCTCCTCTCTCGGGATCTGTTGCTGGACTTGGTCGGCTGCTGGGGATCGTTCATTTGCTGGGGGTGGCGGGATGGATCACATTTAAAACGGCACTCATCACATATAATTCGGCTGTTGGCACAAAAACGGAACTGTCACATATAAATTGGCACTATCATCGCTGGTAACTGTTGGCTCGATTCCGTCGGCAACTGGGGGTCGTTGATCTGCTGGTAGTCGAGCTTGAGAGGTGGGGGGGAGTGGGTTGCAACAGAAGGAGTGTGGCGAAGTGTTTCAACCGCTGTTTATTGCAATGCCGCAGTCTGACAAAGTCAATTCCAGCTTGGCATTGTGTCCTGCAAAGGACAACAGGTCCTCGACTCTTGCTGCTGTGAGGACAATTCCCGACTCTGTCTGTCTGTCTGTCTGTCTGTCTGTCTGTCTGTCTGTCTGTCTGTCTGTCTGTCTGTCTATCTAGTGCCATACCGTTGAGCTGGTGTTTTTAGCCCGTTGTGCTGCAGTCTCAGCTCGCTAGATCTGTCTACGCCAAACGGTTTTGAACAGATTGTCGTCGTTGCCTTCCCCATGTTGAGTCGATTCAATTCCGTCGGCAGGACGACGTGCTTCGTTTTGGCTGTATTCTTACGTTGTTCTGGCGCAGCACTGTGCTATGTACTGTTGGTAGGCGGCCGACGACGAGCCGCCGCATGCAGCCCGACGAAACCCAGTCTCGGCTGAGTGAATAACTGACGATCGCGTACCACCAAATCACCCCATATAACGTGCTATGAAAGACATGTGAAGCATTTGCGTGTACGTTTCACACAGATTGAGCAGCATATGTGATCGTCAGTGCCGATATAGGTGGAGAATTCCATTGCCAGAAGGCAATCAGTCAATGCCAACAACGGTCCGGTGGGCACAATGTGAAGTTACTGTTTCATGCAAGTTCAAAACAGTTCTTGCCCCTTAGTAATGCCTGAAAGAAACCAGTGGTTCTCGAGTGGGCGACAAGCACAACACGGCTTACACACAACGCTACTGTGCTCGGAACGGAGTCATCATATGTTCAACCGCTTCAGCAGTCCCGTCGCAACCGACAGACATCGCTCTGATTTGACCACCAACAACCTAACCTGAGAACTGGAAAAAAATACGCTTAAGGAAGGTGGAGATATGTAAGTACCTACAGTGCACCTAAGTACCTACGTCACCAGCTACACAAGTCTACGAAACTGCCACATACCCAATCACGTCACAATTACAGCTTGACAATGCACTGGACAGATTTATTAACAACGACCGCGCATCCCACAGACACACAGCACAACAAGCCGCAAACAACAGATACCATAACACAAGAAGCAAATGGCAGAACGCCAACTGTAGGTACCAATACTTACAAACTCGAGTGGCCAAAGAAATGACACTGGACATTGGAATCGACCTCGCCCCACTTCACGGCCCCACTTCGACCCAGCGTCCCTGGCCTCCGCCGCCGTCGTCGTCGCCGGTTCTTCCGGGGTAGAAGCGTCCTCCACTTCCCAAGTCGCTTCTCCTTCTCAGTTGCTCGTAGAAGCGCTCGAAGTCTCGCTGCCTGTCCTGCGCACTCATGTCCCGTGTGGCGGCGTTCAACTCGGGCACGTAGAGATAGAAGCACTGACGATACAGCAGGTTGAGGAAGGGACCAGTGACGGAACTCGACCGATCGATACCGTACTCGGGAAGGCAGACGACCCGACAGCGGGGACCGCGGCAGGGGTCGTTCACTGAAGGAGAATGGTCGACAATGACGGCACTTGAACTGTTCTAGGAGTGTGCGGGATAGTCGGGACCGCTTGATGTCGTTCTAATGAAGGATCGGTTGTATCCTACCTATACTGTCTCTTGCCACACCACTTCAATAAATCCTTCCTCTACTCCTTCCCCATTTCATCTCGCCGTTCATCTATGTTTAGAAGTCCTTTCTTCCGTTCAATGTGCGGATTTATCGTTCAAACTATCCATTTTTACTCCCGTCTACTCACTTTGACCCTCTGACACTTCCTCCAATCTAACCCACCGTTTCTCTCGAGGCGCTGAAGGAGAACGATGCGGGCGTTGGGTCTGCCGCAGGAGGCGGGCATCGTCTCCAGGTGGGCCTCCACATACCGACGCGTCACGGACGTCGCCACACTCGCCCTCCAGTTGTAGCTGGCCGCCCAGCCTGTCGTCTGCGCCTCCTTCTGAAAGCGACACCGTTTGAAGCGACGTCGGTCGGTAGATAGGCCTCACATTCTTTACCTCAACTTCAACAGCATGCAGTGGTCAGAAGTCCGGATCACCGCACGCTGAGGGCGTTTATTGGCGCATTTACGGTACATACATTTGACCGTCGAAGTACATACCTTTAAACTAAGAGAACCGCTTAACTTCACAAACTCGCCTCTTTGCCATTAATGGCGGCTTCACGCAGCGCCGCCAAGCTTGGGACATCTCGGAGTTCGGAGAAGAAGCAATACTCAGGCAGGAGAAGGTCGCTGGCAACGGACACTGGCACGCGCTTCATGGTGTCCTGAACAGGCAAGTTGGTAACTTGGTAAGCTTTTCCATTTTAAGTCAATCGTAGCGGGTTTTTCCGAAAAAGCGCCCCGAGCGGTAATTAAGTTTTGGCACTTCCGGCGAGAGCAGAGGCAAACCAAATAAGCGCCCCGGGGCGGTTTGGAAAGCCTAATACAATACTTTTTCGGCACTTCCATACAATACTTAGCTTGTGCTCAAAACAAGTGCATAATCGATAAATACTGGTATACAAAATCATATATTTACTCGTGTTTAACGCATATTTATGTGAATACTCTTACAAAATGGAGAATTCAGACTCAAATCAAGTCCAGAGACCCTCATTTTCTTGGTTAACAACTAACGAAGCGAAGCAAAACGCACATCCTGCTCAAGGAATCTTTTCTCCAAATAAGCGCACCGGGCGCTTATTTGAAAAGGCATGCCAAATAAGCGCCCCCTTTTTGGGAGGCGCTTTTTTCGCTCGGCCTCAGCCGAGCGAACCATATCAAGAGCTCTGCGTGCGTGCGTGCGTACGTACGTAACGTGCGTACGTGCGTACGTACGTACGTCACGCTCGCTTCGGGCTTAATAACTCGCTCGTCCGACGTCGTAGGGTGGAGTTTGAGACATCGTCGAGTAGCCCGCGGACTCCTCTCGCCGTCTGAGTGGTCGAAACCAAAATAAGTTTTCAAAATCGCGCGCTACAGTATCCCAAAGTGGGGCCCATTTTAAGACAAAAGTTGACCGAACCCAGTCAAATCGCATATCAAAGTGAAGCGCTCGAGCTCCTGAGCACGAATCCGACAAGAAAAAGTTTCAGAAGTTTAAGCAGAGAGCTACAGTAACCAAAACGCGTCGCAAACTGGAAACTACACGCTTGCTTCGGGCTTAATAACTCGCTTGTGTGACGTCGCTGGGTTGAGTTCGACACATCGACGGGTAGCCCTCGGACTCCTCTCGCCATCTGAGTGTTCAAAACTGAAATAAGTTTTCAAACTCGCGCGCTACAGTATCTTAAAGTGGGGTCCCTTTTAAGACAAAAGTTGACGGAAGCTAGTCAAATCGCATATCAGAGTGAAGCGCTCGAGCTCCTGAGCACGAATCCGACAACAGAAAGTTTCAAAAGTTTAAACAGAGAGCTACAGTAACCAAAACGCGTCGAAAACTGGAAACGACACGCTTGCTTCAGGCTTAATAACTCGCTTGTCTGACGTCGCTGGGTTGAGTTCGACACATCGACGGGTAGCCCTCGGACTACTCTCGCGAACTGTGATGTCGAAATAATAGCAAGTTTTAAAAATTGCGCGCTACAGTATCCCGAAGTAATCAAAGTAAGTCAAAACTTCATCGAACCTAGTCGAATCGCATATCAAAATGAAGCGCTCGACCTCCTGAGCAAGAATCCGACAACAGAAAGTTTCAAAAGGTCAATGAGAGGGCAGCAGTAACCAAAACATGATGAAAACTGCAGATTTTGGTTTGCCATATCTTGGCACTCGTGCGTTGCAGAGCGGCGGTCTTGAAATCGCTGAAGAGCTCACTGCAAGCCAACATCAAATCATGCTCGCAATTAACCTGTAGTTTTGCGTTAGATTCCAGTGTCTTTTTTAAAATTTAGTCTGAAAAGATGATTTTCTTGGTGTAAAGAATTAAACCCGAGCGATACCAATGTTGCGCAGCAAGACCACTCCAAAAAGTGTAGTCGCGAGGAGAGTCAAAGACGGTGCACGAAACCGGAAAGGGCCTTGCTACAATCTCAGTAAAAATTCAAAGCTCAAAACCACTCCGCTTTTTAAAAGAGACTTGTTTCGCTCGGCCTCAGCCGAGCGAACCCTATCAAGAGCTCGGCGTGCGTACGTACGTGTACGTACGTACGTGCGTATGTACGTGGGTCACGCTCGCTTCGGGCTTAATAACTCGCTCGCCCGACGTCGTAGGAAGGAGTTTGAGATATCGTCGAGTAGCCTGCGGACTCCTCTCGCCATCTGAGTGTTCAAAACTGAAATAAGTTTTTAAACTCGCGCGCTACAGTATCCCAAAGTGGGGTCCATTTTAAGACAAAAGTTGACCGAAGCTAGTCAAATCGCATATCAAAGTGAAGCGCTCGAGCTCCTGAGCACGAATCCGACAACAAAAAGTTTCAAAAGTTTAAACAGAGAGCTACAGTAACCAAAACGCGTCGAAAACTGGAAACGACACGCTTGCTTCGGGCTTAATAACTCGCTTGTCTGACGTCGCTGGGTTGAGTTCGACACATCGACGGGTAGCCCTCGGACTACTCTCGCGAACTGTGGCGTCGAAATAATAACAAGTTTTGAAAGTTGCGCGCTACAGTATCCCGAAGTAATGTCCGCGAAAAGTCAAAACTTCATCGAACCTAGTCGAATCGCATATCAAAATGAAGCGCTCGACCTCCTGAGCAAGAATCCGACAACAAAAAGTTTCAAAAGGTCAATGAGAGGGCTACAGTAACCAAAACGCGATGAAAACTGCAGATTTTGGTTTGTTATATCTTGGCACTCGTGCGTTGGAGAGCGGCGGTCTTGACATCGCTGAATAGCTCACTGCAAGCCAACATCAAATCGTGCTCACAATTAACCTGTAGTTTTGCGCTAGATTCCAGTGTCTTTTTTAAAATTTAGTTTGAAAAGATGATTTTCTGGGTATAAAGAATTAAACCCGAGCGATACCAATGTTGCGTAGCAAGACCACTCCAAAAAGTGTAGTCGCGAGGAGAGTCCAAGACGCTGCACGAAACCGGAAAGGGCCTTGCTACAATCTCAGTAAAAATTCAAAGCTCAAAACCACTCCGCTTTTTAAAAGAGACTTGTTTCTGAAAAACCCGGTAC